>KN470866.1:0-21651 GCA_000787095.1 Periophthalmodon schlosseri
GGATAAGCGGAAGAAAATGGATGGAGACACTTGAGCCTCGGTTCTCTTGGGGTCTGTTTGGAGCGGCTCCGTCCAGCCCAGTTGTGTTTCCATGCGCTGAGCTCTGGGCTCCATTTCCAGGGGTAGTGCTCTGTGAGACACTGATTTCACCCAAACATAACTCATGTTTTCTTTTGTAAATAAAATGTAAATCTTTCCTGAATTATACTTTTAATCGTACGCCCTGTCTCAGCGGTTCACAAAAAGACGTTTAGTAATTCTTGTGGCGCTGTGAGACATAGCTAAAGCTAAAGCTAGCTAGCTTTTTCTGCATTTATTTCACCTCTCTGTGTCTCTACAGCATGTTTAAACCTCTCTTTATGTAATGCACTGGCTTTAGCTCATGTTAGATGCATTATGCACTGGAAACATAATATTTTTGATCTTGGTGCATGTGCCGTGCATCCATAAACAGGAAACAGCTTGCTGGGTCCGTTTTATGAAGCATATCAGCTCAACATATAAGTCTCATGACTGTAAATACGGTGGTATATCACAAGATCAAGTCAGTGTCTGGTGAGAAACTATATATATATAGTAGAAACTATATATATATAGTTTATCTTTAACTATATATATATAGTTTATCTTTTTTTTTTTTGGTGTCATGCGTGAAATGTCCCGCATGCCGCTGCTAGCGTGCTGCTGCTCGTCCAATGACCACGTGGTCCCAGGTCCTAACCGTACCAAACCCCTTTGGAAGGTAGTACCTCCAGCGGTCGGCTTGGGACCCCTCAAATGGAGCGATTCACTTTAGCAGGTGCCGCATCCCCCACCAGAAAAGTTCGCGTGCACCTCCATTTACATATCATTCTGTAGCAATGTTATAAAATGCCAATACTGACCAGCTGGCTCCGTGCACAACAGCTCTCGGTAGCCTCACTGTTAGCGTCTCTACTTCCTGTCCAGGTCAATCTCTATTTTTAGGTTTCTAGGTTTTAGCAGAGTCACGCCAAAATTATTCAATATTTAAAGATAAAGCAGAGGACACAAACTGAAGTAATCTACATATACAAACAGTCGGGTAGTTACTTTAAGATATTTTCATTTTAATAGGCTGTTTATTTTATATTTTACACTTTTAACAAAAGTTAGCGTTAGCTTTGAGACACAGTGAGCTAGCACGCTCCTGTGCACAGAGCCTATAGTGTAGGATCATTCGTTTCTCCTTCATACCTTCACATTCCTAAAATTTAACTCACTATATTCTTCCTCTCCTCCCTCTCTCTCCTCTCTCTTTTCTTCTCCCTTCTCCTCTCTCCACTCTTGCTCCTCTCCTTTCCTCCTCTCCTCCGTCTCTCCTCTCTCTCCTTTCCCTCCACTCTCTTCCCTCTCTCCTCTCTCTCTTCCCTCTCTCCTCTCCTCCTCCCTCATCTTTGTCCTCCTCTCCTCTCTCCTCCATCTCTCCACTCTCCTTCCTCTCCTCTCCTCTCCCCCCTCTCCCCTCCCCTCTCCTCTCCTCTCTTTCCTGCTCTGCTCTCTCCTCCGTCTCTCCTCTCATCCTCCCTCTCTCCTCTCCTCCCCTCTCTCTTCTCTGTTGCAGGTATCTTTCTGAGGAGGAGGTTCTGGACCAGAAGAACCCTTTTGTGCAGTTGGTCAGTGGAGTGGTGTGGCTCCTGAGAGATGGACACGTTTATATCAACCAAAGTTTGCAGGCTGAATGCGACAAAACCCAAGAGACCGGTACTAAACACATCCTCTGCTCCATCTTACCCTCTCCTCTGCATCGTCTGACCCTCCCCTCTGCTCCTCTGACCCTTTCTTCTCCATTCTCTGCTTCTCTGACCCTCTCCTCTGTGTTTTTTTGTACAGGAGTATTACGTCACTTTGTAGATGTCATTTCCGCTCGCACAGCAGTGGGACATGATGCTCGGGGCAGAGTGGTGTTGGTTCACATCGATGGACAGACTGAAGTCAGAGGGTGAGCTCTTGTCAAGATCTTTTTAGATGTGTTGTCAATCTTTTTAGATTCACTCCACAGCTGTCGTATGGATTCTCAGCACCAGTTTGAACATATTCACAAATAAAAAAACATGTTTTTCCAAGTATTTGAGCAAAATGTGTACCCCTGTACATATATTGTATAAGCAGCTATTGAGGTCAACGTAAGTCTGCTGTGTACTGTTTGTATCTAACTGTAAAGTATTTTATTAATAAGCAGGAAGCATGCTGTTAGTATGCTAGTTGTTGTTGTTAGCGTCACCGTGATGTCAAACTAATTTCTGGTCTCAGAGTTGTGGAAAGTACTTATAAACTCATCGTGGTGAATAATTAGGATGTTCAGAATGTGTAAGGTAAGTGAGGAATAACTTTTGACCACTGCAAACCGCTTAAAATGAACTAGTTCAGTTTTTCACGTTTTTAAGACTGTAAATCAGATACAGTGCCTTTAATGTTTGCCACATATCTACTGACACTACTTTCCCACTTTTAATTTGAGCCTTTGATTAGATCTAAAGAAACTTGCTTTGTTACGTTTGCTTTACTTATTCCAAATATTGACAGAGCTCTGAGCTGCACTGAGGACGGAGTGAACAGGAAATGAACCAGGACTATGACCATAAAGGAGCTCTCTCCAAAGCCTCAACAATGCCCTGGCCTCATGTTTATATTACAGTGAGGGCAGTTGGTTTCTCATCTCGATTTTCAATTAGATTTTACTTTGTATTTTTTAAAATAGAAGGACGATATACATTTAGTAAACATAAACAGGATTTGTAATCTTTTTTTTTTTTTTTTTTTTAATTTCTTCCTCCAAAGACTTGCGTCTGCTCCAAACCACATGCTTTTACTGACAGAGGATTGGCTGTAGACCTCTCAGTTTGGAGAATAACTCTGATTTAAGAAGACCCAAACTGATGATTTCCAATTAGAAATGACTGAATATTGAAATTCAATCAATTGCCACATTGTCTAATTGTATAAAAATTAAACTCCAGCAGATGGCATAAGGACTCCAGATGTATGGACTTTAAAGTGTCCAGGGGGTCTGGGGTCTGGAGGACTAAAGGGGGAAATGAGGGGGGAGGGGGGGGCAGGGTCTGGAGGTATGGTAAGGAACCGTGTGATTGGTTTAACAGGTATCCACACTTCAAACTCCGCCCCTGCAGCCAGGTGTTTGTAATCAGAAACACCTAGCTGTAATCAGGGCCACCCTGTGTGATGTCACCAACTACTGCAAATTGCAGAGGCCACTGAAGGCAGCACACACTTTTAGGCGTTTTTGACCAGAAAGCTGAAAGTTTACCTAGTTTGTACTAAAATGATCCAAAAAGCTTTAGGAACAGTAGACAGTGGTATTTAAACACCATATACACAGTTTAGTAGCAAATGTATTTAGTGATTAGTTCCACTTTAAAAACACAGAGGAGGACCTGATGACTTGTACCAATGGAGGGTGACTGTTTGAGAGCTGTAGAGTCCACCTTAAATACATCATTATTTTTTGAGTTTTCATTTTGACCTGAAGACCTTTAGTCAATGGTATCATGACAACACTAATTTATAAGCCTTAACTCACCACATTTCAACTTTTTTAAATACATTATCAACCCATGTACAACAGAAGTAATCGCTTGACTAGTCAACAGATCAGAATATTAATCCCTTACCAGTCGACTGCTAAAATATTCATTATCTGCTGCCCTAGGAAACGTGGACACATCTTTGGTCTGACTCAGTTCTGTGTTCCAGGATGAATCTGTGGGAAATGGCTGACTTTCTGAAGCAGAATGGAATCATAAACGCCATAAATCTGGATGGAGGCGGATCCTCCACGTTTGTGAAGAACGGAGCCCTGGCCAGCTACCCCTCTGACCACTGGTGAGGCTAATGCTAATGCTACCCCTCTGACCACTGGTGAGGCTAATGCTAATGCTACCCCTCTGACCACTGGTGAGGCTATTGCTAATGTTATTCCTCTGACCACTAGTGAGGCTAATGCTAATGTTACCCCTCTGACCACTGGTGAGACTAAAGCTAATTCTCCCCCTCTGACCACTGGTGAGGCTAATGCTAATGCTACCTCTCTGCCCACTGGTAAGGCTAATGCTACCCCTCTAACCGCTGGTGAGACTAATGCTACCCCTGTGACCACTGGTGAGGCTAACGCCAATGCTATCATTCTGACCATTGGTGAAGATAATGCTAATGCTACAGGCTAATGCTATCCCTCTGACCACTGGTGAGGCTAATGCTAATGCTACCTCCTCTGCCCACGGTAAGGCTAATGCTATCCCTCTAACCACTGGTGAGACTAATGCTAATGCTACCCCTGTGATCACTGGTGAGGCTAATGCCAATGCTACCATTCTGACCATTGGTGAAGCTAATGCTAATGCTACAGGCTAATGCTATCCCTCTGACCGCTGACTCTGATGCTAATGCTACAGGCTAATGCTACAACTCGGAACTTAACAGCCAGAACCACTGGCTTTGACAAAACATTCAAATGTCAAAAGAAACATGGCGGTTTAGGAGTAAGAAAGGGGGAAACAACAACATAAAGGACTAAAAAATAGCAGATTTCTGCAGAATTAATCGAAGCACAAAACTCATATTTATCTCATGTAAAAGAAGTGATATATTTAGTTCTGGAGGAGATGGAGATGTCATTTGAGAGACATGTCATACAAATGAGACTGTGGTTGGACTGCCCAAGTTAGGACAGAGGTCTGTCACGCTTTATGGTCCCATTACATACCCTTCTGGATCCTAACAGGGTTTAGAAGGGACTGGCTGCTCAGACAACCCACTGGTGAGGCTAATGCTAATGCATATGTGTTGGTTAGTCATTCTATAATCTGGGTACATAATCCAAAATAGGTTGGGCTCACATGACATTAGCACATTGTAAAATCCCTAGAGTTTAACCTGAGCTGAGACAGGTCAGAACTCTCAGGTGGAGTTTGCTGCGTAACTGTCAGATGCAGATGTGTTGATCTGGTGTATGGTTAATATGTCTGTAATTACCGGACCTATCCACATGAAACAAAAAAAGGCACAAAGTTCAGCATTCAGCTTCTCTGTCAGTGTAAATAAACAAAAGTCAAATGATTTTTTCACAATAGCTTCATAAAGTGGTGCTATTATTCAACCCAAAAGACATCATTGTTGTCAGTTGAAAGGACTTTAAACCATTATTCAACCCAAAGACATCATTGTTGTCAGTTGAAAGGACTTTAAACCATAAGATTAATATAAGTTTGTGGAGCCAATCCTAAACTAATAATGAGAAGGTTCAACATTTGTGGATCAGAAGTTTGGAGATTTCTTTCAAAAATCTCCCATACAGTTATATAGACCCCTGCACAACATCTGAAACTATCATCAAGTTGTAGAAAAATAGGTAGGTTGATTTGTGCTTTGTATTATATTGAACGTTCCTGTCTGCACTACAGCGTACCAGACAACAGGTGGCGCTGTGCCCGAGCTGTCTCCACTGTGCTGTGTGTGCACCCCCGTCGCTGTGAGGTGAACTGCAGCAAACATGGCCGCTGTGTATCCGGTCGCTGTGAGTGTGAACGCGGCTGGAGCGGAAAGAGCTGTGAGAGAGCAGAGTGTGAGAGGGACGGCTGCGGGCGCCGCGGGATCTGTACTCAGGGTATGCACTTCTACTGATACTACCAATACTATGGGTACTATTAATACCACTGACACTACTAATGCTACTAATACAACTGTTAATAATAATTATAATACTGATTGTGTGAGAGAGCAGAGTGTGAGAGGGAGGGCTCTGGGCGCCATGGGATCTGTACTTAGGGTATTACTACTGATACTATTGATACTACTACTGTCTAATTCTGTCACTAACTAATACTAGTACTGCTAATAATACTGATATAGTACTGATAATGTGAGAGCACCAAGAGGAGAATTTTGCACATTTCTAAGTAGCACTCCTGCCTTCTATAAGTCTCCAAGAAAATGATAAACCTCCAAACCTTGTGTTTGTGTTTCAGACGGCTGTGTGTGCGACGCAGGATGGGCCGGACACAACTGCAGCCAAGGTAACAGAGCTTACACTGTAGCTTTTATATTTATTGTCCAAAATATAAAAGCCAAAGATTGGGGGTATCACTAAAGAAAATATACATTTGGCCAGTCATCCAAGAGTCTTCTTCAGTTCTGACATTCAAACTAACACACCCTAGTTGTTTACAATAAGGAGTTTCCATTAAGTCCATTGAACTACTCTAAGGTTTGAACTCTGAAATATTTTGCATAATAGTTCCTGCCCCTAATGGGTCATCTAATTCAAACATGTTCACTTCCTCAGAGTGTCCCTCCGGTCGCTATGGTGATGGCTGTAATCAAACCTGCACCTGTCTGAGGGGCACCTGTCACCCGGTGCATGGACTATGCACCTGTCCTCCAGGATTCACCGGGAACATGTGTGAAAACGGTACAAGGGTCACGTCATTTCAGTGCCTGTGTTCACATCCACACCACAAATCTGATCATAATTCTGGAGTTATCAGATTATGTAAATGTGATGTAAACAGTTCCACCTGATGTAAGTCTGATGTCTGTCTGATTGTTCACATCTGGAAATGTATGCAAAAAGGGCAAACTACTGTGGCGAAGACAAAAATGAAAGAGACAAAGTTAAAGATTCACATAATTATTTTAAATCAGACCTATTCTGCAAAATGGACTTTTCAGAGCTTTAACCATGTTCTTGTCATTTCTTCTCATTGAGCCTCTGAAGTTGTGTTTGGAGTGATTCATATTTGAGTAATCTTTAATCACTTATTTTCAAAACGCCATTTTGCCGATCAATCCCTGTTGTCGCCTCCACTGGTACGCGCACACTGTGACGTATGCACTTCCTTCTCCAGTTTTATTTTCTTAATCGATGATACTCGTAGGATTTGGCAGCGTCGCGTAGTCATTTTGGTACAAATGAAAAAAAATGGGCTGCTCGCTAGTGTGATGTGCAGCTATCCATAGGGGGCGCCGACAGCATGCAGCGCTTTGTTGTGATGACATTTACGGCGACGCCAGCTCCCATTGGGCACCGCAGTTTTCTAACATGGAAGTCAGTGGACTTGTTTCTTTTAAGTCGTTTTAGATGAATATTGTGATTTAAAATGTGTAAATTATAACATAATGATCCACAGGTGTCAAGAGATTAGAACTATAATGCAAACACAAGCACAACAGGGCTGTTTTAAAATTCACTATACTTTGTCTTCCAAATTGAACAGTTCCTCTAAAAATCCATTGATCCACTGATGCGTGTCACCAGGTGTTTTTGATGTTCAGATTTCTCTTGTGCACCAAAAATCTGATCTAATTATTGGGTTATCTGATTACTCTAGTTATGTGATTTGTACTGGTCATGTAAATATGTAGCCTGTGTGTGAACCAGTGTTTTCCCCTACTGTAAAATGACAAAATATAAGTCTGACTCTTTTGAACCTGATTCCTCCACATGTCCTCCTCTCCTCAGTGTGTCCAAAATGAGAGATGTTTTGATATTTTGTTTGGTTGATACTTTGTTCTCCTCTCATCAGTGTGTCTGTTGGGCTCATTCGGCTTGTCCTGCTCTGAGCTGTGTAACTGTTCAGACTCCTGCTTATGTGACCCTCAGAGCGGACACTGCAATGCCTCTTTCACCCCGGAGACCAATACTACACTGCACACAGGTACTTTATAATGAACCAATACATGGGTTATAGCCATAGACTGTATAAAGAAGTGGACTAAGTAAGTATGACGTCACCCACAGCTATCGGCTTCAAATGAAGCTCATCGGGGCTCATCAGTTATAGGGGCAAATTTGTAGCCCAGTTCCATATTTGGAATTTTGAGCGCGAGTATCATAGCAACCAAAGAGCCAATCTGGAGTGACGCTGTTGAAGGTAACGCCCTTCCCACCTGCAACGCTGGTTTAGCAGGGGGTGGGCGCTTAGCAACGCTGTCAATCAAACCTGTTGGTAACACTAGCGGGAGTGACCTCGGGGAAAGAAGGCGCCTGATTTGTGTGTTATCAATGTTCATATCTTGATTTACGGACAAAATGGTGAAATAAAAACAGTAAGATCATGGACGGCCTTTTACAGTCAACATTTTAAGACCAAAATGACGAGCCTGACAGCAGCAGTTATAGAGAGAGGGGCCACAGTTTTTCAGTAGAACGTGAATTGGAGCCAGACTCATGGAGCTGAAACGCACCCATGCTCAGTTCCTATTTGGAACACGGCAGCTAGCAGGTTAGCTATGTCCACTTATGTGTGGACATATATATATATACTATCAATGGTTATAACCAACTATATCTAATAAGGCCTCAGTCACACCCAAGACAAACCACACACTGCACACAGGTACTGCTCAAATACATGTTTGTCTCATAACTCAGACAGACCAACGGCAACTCAGATAGTGTCATTCATCATTTTAACATGTGGAAATACAACAGTCTAATGTAGCACCAAACCAAGAATAAGGATGCCATTGAAGTTGTGGTTTATGCGTTTATGTTTCTCTGCAGTGGGGCAGTGTGTGGCCAATCAGATGTTTCGTTCCTGGAGACGAGAGGAGAGGTCTGCACTGGAGCTGCGATATCTGTCCGAGTGAGTGTCTGACACATCTGACCCCTGACCTTTTGACCCTCAACCCTCTGCATATGCGCATAGCAGCACAGACCAAACCAGAAACATGTGAGACTAGCTTATCAAACCCAGAACCTTCTTACTGAGAGGCGAGAGTGCTATCCACTGTGCCACTGTGAATTACCCTGGTGACAGTAGTGTTTAAAGTGTCCTACCTTCCGAGGGGATCTGGCATGGTTAGGACCTGGGACCAGCTCGTGGGAGGCGGGACTGGACACGTCTACACACAGTCATTGGACGAGCAGCAGCACGACAGCAGCAGCAGCGTGACATTTCTCAAATAAACAATCATCATTAAGACAACAAAAAAAAAATGACCTCACCAAACTCTGACTTGATCTTGTGATAAACTGCCGTATTTCCAGTGATGTTAATTATATGATGACCTGATATGCTCTGCAAAACAAACTTAGCCATGTTTGCATTGTTTCCAGTGCATAATGCAGCTAGCACTAGCAAACCCCAATGTATTACATAAAGATAGGTTGAAACGCGGCGTTGAGGCTCATAGAAGTGAAATAAATACAGAGAAACCTCATGATAAACCAGAAGTAGTTTTGTGTTTACGCTAGCTTTGGCTTTAGCATTAGCTTTAGCCACGTCTCATGGCGTGGTGAATCGCTGAGATCGGCTGTATCATTAAAAGTAGAATTCAGGAAAGATTTACATTTTATTTATAAAGAAAACACGAGTTGTGTTTGGGTGTCTCACGGACCAGAGCCCTGCTCCTGGAGCCCGGAGCATGGAAACATAACTGGGCTGGAGGGAGCTGCTCCAAACAGACTCACTCCAAGACCCCAAGAGAACCATGCCAATAGAGAAGAGGCTTATGAGAGTGTGAAGAAGAGGCTTATGAGCGTGTGGAGAAGAGGCTTATGAGAGTGTGAAGAAGAGACTTATGAGCGTGTGGAGAAGAGGCTTATGAGCGTGTGGAGAAGAGGCTTATGAGAGTGTGAAGAGGCTCATGACTAAACCACATACATTCAAACGTTCATATCTCTTTCTTGTCTTTAGGCGTTCATGGCTGATCATCGTCATGTCCCTCCTCCTCCTCCTCCTCTTCCTCAGTCTGTCTCTGCATCTCCTCAGCTTCTGCAGGTCATCCTCTCTCTCCTCTGTCGTCGATCGCCCGTACTCCTACGTCCCTCTCCACAACATCAACGGCTTCGTTGCCGAGGGTGACGCAGGTAAAACCAGGACTGATTTGGACTCAGAGGACGAGGTCTGGACCCCGCACTCCGTCAGATGACACGCAGCAACGCTCTGGTCTGTTCTAATGCTGTGAGACATGAGCTAAGGAAGAACTCATCTTTATTGTTCTAATCCTTGTATTTACACTTTTATATGAGCAGACAAAGACCACATCCAAATGGACATCAACAGTGACCGGGCCACCACTTCTTGAAGTAAATTTCCCATTCATTTTTCACATAGATTTTCTGAAAAAAATCATATTAAAGATAAAAAAAACTTTATTTGTCCCACAATGGGGAAATTCCAGTGTTGCAACGCACAGTTTAAGAACATAAAGAGAATAGGAATAGGCAAAAATGTTACACTATGCAAGTATAATAAAATAAAATAAAAACACATTATTACAACACCTATAATTTTATTTCAAATCTGTTTCTGAATCCTTTTAACCGCTGAGTCAGGGGCTGTCAAACTTTTCACACCAAGTATCACCAAGAAAATAAGAGCCACCAGAACTAAACCAAGTCTAAAACAGGAGTATTCCAGGCCTAAATTGGGTGTAAAATTGGATTACATCATTGCTACAGAACTTATACCTAGAGATCGACCAATATGGGTTTTTTCATGGCCGATGCCGATACAGTTGTTGAGAATCCAGAGCAACCGAAGCGCTGCCGATACTTTTTGGCCAATATATAGGTCAGATTTTGGTCATTTCCTCCAAATGATCTCATTTGAATGCACTACAAACACAACCTTGTTTTACTACAAATGTAATATAGAGCTGTGTAGTCACATTTTGTGCAGTGCCCTCTTCATTCAAAAGTGTTCAGATAAAGCTTTATGCATACGCCGGTCGACCAAAACAAAAGATCGGCTTCTGCTGGAGATTTAAAATTTAAAGCCCATTTGCAAAAAAGTGCTAATATTAGCCCAATATATGAGTCAGCTGATATCTGTCTGTCTCCAACCAAAACATGGATACATTTTACTCTAAATGTAGCAAACATTAGAATTGTAGAGGAGCTTATGTGCCTCCAGTGGTACATGCTCCACAGTTTGAGAAATACTGGGCTAAGTTTTAAATGTGTTTTTTGGACTGAAAACAACCGTGTTATGGGCCTTAATTACCAACACTGGTTAGCTTCTGCCTGTTATTTGAATTTTATGGTAAAAATGAATGGGACGTTTACCACAGCAGGCATCTAAGTGGGCAGGACTGTGAGCTCTGTATATTTGGCTCACAAAAATATTCAATTCACAAAGAATCTATTGTCACTGAAGAGACAAAACCTGGATTCAAGAGAACTGACTCTGTGGAAGCACTAAAACCAAACAGATGTGCTCAAATATATCTCAAGTTTGGAGGCCAAGTATCTGAACGTTTCAACATCAGGACAATAGTGATGAGTTTACAGATGTTTCTCTCCCCACACACCGCAGGAGGAGACTTCAGTGGACCAAAATTGTCTGGTTTAGTCCTGGTTTAGTCCTGGTTTAGTCCTGGTTTAGTCCTGGCTTAGTCCTGGTTTAGTCCTGGTTTAGTCCTGGTTTAGTCCTGGTTTAGTCCTGGTTTAGTCCATGAATCCCTGCTGGAGTCTTGCACAAGTTAGTTTGGTCTTTAGGATCAGAATGTGTCTATAGGAAACACTTACTACATCATCAGTCTCCGATATAAAGAAGAGGAGATGCACTGAAGCGGAACAAGGCTGTGAGGAACTTGTATAGGACCTGATCATGTGCAAAGACTGACTGGATTCATCTAATGTTGAAGCACAAGTTTAAGCCAGGCCTGTGCAGAGGAGGTGGCTTTTTATCTTTAAAGGACATATATTACACAAAAGTTTTAAACTGTGTTCTAATGCTGTTACCTCCCCAAAAACATACCTGGAGCTGTGTTTCATTCACACGTTTGGGTAATGCTTTATTATTTGTCTGTCTACATCTCCAAAGCTCAAAATGCTCTGTTCCACCTTGTAATGTCATGAAGTGTTGGTTTTCAAAACATACCTGGAGCTGTGTTTCATTCACACGTTTGGGCAATGCTTTATTATTTGTCTGTCTACATCTCCAAAGCTCAAAATGCTCTGTTCCACCTTGTAATGTCATGAAGTGTTGGTTTTCAAGTTAAATTTTTAAGTTTTACCTTTTGTTTTGTCTAGTTCAGTAGAGATGGGCAATTTCAGGCTGAAATGATTCTAGTGGTGTGTGGAGTGTAAAAACACAGTGGAGCACTTCCTCTATTACCACATGACATCACAAGGTTGAACAGAGAGAAGAACTCAGTCTAAATAAGCAGGGTTTGTGTGTTAAACATGTGTGAATGAAACAAAACACAACTCCAGGTCTGTTTGTGACGAGGAAACAACATTAGAACAGAGATCAGACAATAGCGTAATATGGGCCCTTTAACCCAGGCCTGTGCAGAGGGGTGGCTAATCTTTTTATCTTTAAAAAGCACTAATAGCTGTACAGTCACAAGCTAGCTAGCATTAGCCAACAGTTTTTCAGTGAGTCACTCTCACCTTTTTATTGAAAATCAAACTCCTAAACCAGACCATGAGCTCAGATTGATCACAGGCTCCTGAAAATGTGCTGTGTAAATCTATTTTGTATTTTTTCTTGAGTTTTCAGATCTTAAAACTATTTTCACTGTGTTTGCTAATGTGTGCATTGTGTCTCCATGGTAACTGCTGAACATTCCACCATAGACATACATGTAGAACTCCCTTAGTATGATGTCGCTGCATAGTATCAATAACTTATTATATTAAATCTTTACCACTACACAAGTCAGAGGTACTCAGTGCTTAGGTGCTACGACAAAGGTTGGGAGCCACTGCATTAGAGACGAGCTTAAACTAGCAGCTTGTAACACATGAGAATTCAAATTTAAAGCCAGAATGTAGATCTCATAGAAATAAAAGGAGATGAATGCTGTTTAATGAATATGAGCAAATCAGTGTGAATGTGATGTGGACTCCATTCAGTGCTTCAGTGCTCTGCTACACTGCCTTTTCTCTCTGTAGCCCTGTTCTAATGGGATGAAATGTTCCACAGTGGGGCTTTAATGTATTTTCCTCCTGAAAAGCATCCCTGGAGTTGTGTTTTGGAGATTTATTCCGTCGCCCTCTGCACAGCTCACAAGACTGCCCCCTACTGGTCTACGCCAGCTCCACCCTCATATTGGTGGTTTTCAGATTCTGATGATGTCATACTCCTTTCCCTATTGATTACACTGCACTTGACCATGAAATGTCCAAAAGGTAAATCCACAAATGTTGAACCTGACCATTTCTATTTGTGATTAGACCCAAGAACTCACTGTATTACAACACAAACCTGTGTTTGAACAAGATTCATTTTAGCTGCTCCATCTGTGTTAAATATGATTGGCCTATAGAATGTTGTGATGTCATCTGAAACACAACAACTGATCGATCAATTTCTTTTCAAAAACAAAATAAAAATGGCTTTAAGTTTTGATTTCATTAACATAAACAAAAAAAAGACGTTAAACCAGTGCCATTTAACTCAACAATAGGCCAAGTTCTTTCAAAGTCTTCCGTCTGCTCCAAACAACATGCTTTCAAATTTCACTTAACTCCCCTAGTCCTGTGGATGAATAACTTCTAAGTTACTACCAATGATGGAAGAGTACTTTGAAAATATATTTAGTTACAGAATACTAAATACCTGAATTAAAATGTGTTTTGTAATGTATTCTGATACATGGTACAATCAGACTTTTACACAAAGTTACACTATAACTCTGTGTACGATTATTACAGTGTTATTTTTCTTGCACTGTTTGTTATACATTAATTATGTCTAATTAAACAGGTTAAAATCACACACACACACACACACACACACGAAAACACACACTGCAAGAGGGCTGTTTTATTGAATGGTGATAGTTCTCTGGTGTCTGAATGTAACTGCTCATGTACTTAAGTAAACATCTTTATCTAAATGAAATTTAAAATTAAACTGCTGAAAATGTTTTAATAAAAATGTTTTTTATGTTTGTACTGGCTCATCTATGACCTTTTTGCCTGGGATCCAGAATAGACACTGAAGAGTTCAGATGGGTGTAGATTAGCCAATCAGGGACACGCATGGTCTGTTCGTATCAAAACAAATATGGCTGCTTATGAGGAAACAAGAAAGGACAAAAGTATCAGGGGACTGAAAAACATGGAGGATTTCTGCAGAATCAATGAGAAGCACTAGACTCTGTTCATCTGAGGAGAGGGAAATGTCATTATATTTGTAAATGATGAGTGACCAATGAGCTACTTTGTTTCACTTGTGTCACTGAAATAAACAAATTTGATTGGACAATCACATTTGGTTTTGCCTTGAGACATGACAGAGTGGAGATCATACTGATCCACACACCAGTCTGGACTTAACAAGCGACAGACTTTTGAATAAAATGGAGAAATTCTGTACCAAGACCAGAGATTGTACATATCTCTGGACATAGCTAACCTGTTAGCCGCCGCATTCCAAATAAGGAGCATGGGCGTGCTTCCTGCTCCATCGACTCTGGCTCCAATTCACTTGGCATTGAAAAACTGTGACCCCTCTCTCTGTAACTGCTGCTGTCAGACTCGTCATTTTGGTCTTAAAATGCTTGTATTCACCCGCTTTTACATGATTATTTTTATTTTGCTATTGTGTCTGTAAATGAAGATATAAACATTAATAACTAATAAATCTGGCGCCTTCTTTTCCAGAGGTCACTCCCGCTAGCGTTAGCAACAGATTTGACTGACAGCATTGCTAACCTGCTCCCTGCTCAATCAGCGGTGCGGGCGGGAAGGGGCGTAACACTCAGAATTGGCTTTTTGGTTGCTATGATACTCGTGCTCAGAATTCTAAATATAATAAAAACTCAGCTCCAAGTTCGCTGCTATAACTTGTATCACCGATGAGCTTCATTTGACTGGAGCCAAATGCTGTGGGTGACGTCACACTCCCTCAGTCTACTTCTTTAGACAGTCTATGACCAAGACTCAGCGTGAAGCCTTTTCATCGTACGATTCTGATCATAATAGAACAGTAAAATTTGTTATGACATTCCTAATTGTGAGCCATGATGTATCACAAAATTCTGTCTGACTCCATGCGTTAGATTTTCTTCTACTGGTGTTGCTGGTCTAGAGTTTAACCTGAGCTGAGACAGGTCAGAACTCTCAGGTGGAGTTTGCTGTGTAACTGATACTGATGTGTTAATCTGATGCTGATGTGTTGATCTGGTTTATGGTTAATATCTCTGTCATTTTTGGGCCTGTCCACATGAAACAAAAACTGGCACAAAGTTCAGCATCTTCTCTGTCAGTGTAAATAAACAAAAGTCAAATGTTTTTTTTTCACAATAGCTTCATAAAGTGGTGCTATTATTCAACCCCAAAGACATCATTGTTGTCAGTTGAAAGGACTTTAAACCATAAGATTAATAAGACAGTTTGTGGAGCCAATCCCAAACTAATAATGAGAAGGATCAGAAGTTTTGAGATTTCTTTAAAACAGTGATTCTCTCGTAGAATGTCACAATCGTCCAATCACAAAGATTGCTGTTATTTTGGCAATAAAGTGTCTTATGTAAACAGCAAAATATCCAGCCTTTCCGTGCAAAAATAATGCCGCTAACTCTGCAGTTTAGACCTCTAAAAACATGTTCTGAAATGTCAGATGCCCTGTGTGTCAGATGCCCTCCCTGGGTCTTATTCTGTGTAAAAACTGCTAACCCTGTAGTGTAGACCTCTACAAACATGTTCTGAAATGTCCTTGTGTCAGATGACCTCTCTGTGGGTCAGATGCCCTCCCTTTCTGTCAGATGAGGGGGTTTGGGTTGGGTAAAAACAGGGTTAAGGTTGGGTAAAAGCAGGGTTAGGTAAGAACAGGGTTAAGCTTAGGTAAAAACAGTGTTAGGGTTGGGTAAAAAAGGGTTAACGTTGGGTAAAAACAGGGTGAGGTTTGGGTAAACAGGATTAGGTAAAACAGGTTTAGGGTTGAGTAAAAACAGGGTTAGGGGTTGATAAAAACAGAGTTGTGTAAAAACGGGGTTAGGTAAAAACAGTGTTAGGGTTGGGTAAAAACAGGGTTAGGTAAAAACAGGATTAGGTAAAAACAAGGTTAGGGTTGTCTGTGTCGTCCAAATCTGATCCATAGTAAAAGACGTTTGGCTGCTCATCCAAGCCGCTTCTTCAGTTCTGGTCAGATTAAGATATAAGGCAGTGTCCACCAGTAATCTGACCAGAACTGAAGAAGCGGCTTGGATGAGCAGCCAAACGTCACTCCTACAACTTTTTGTCCAGTCGACAGATTTAACTTTGGCTTTTACTAGAGTTAGGGTTGGGTAAACACAGGATTAGGGTTAAATAAAAAACAGGGTTAGGGTTGAGTAAAACATGGTTAGGGTTAGGTAAAAACAGGAATGAGTAAAAACAGGCTTAGGGTTAGGTCAAAACAGCATTAGGCAAAAACAGGTTTAGGGTTAGGTAAAAACAAGGTCATTGGACTTTGATTCTCTGGAAAAATGACTGACTTTTATTTTTTGTATAAAAACACTTTATTTTGAATAACTTTATAAAATATGTCACATGATCAATTCTACTCTAAAACAGCACCATAAACATACAAGCACTAAACAAAAGCACATGCAAAAGTCGCGGCTCACGTGCACTGTCCTCATATGCACGGCTCTTACGTGCACAGTTTTACAGCAGAGTTTAAAGATGAACAGCGTCGATTTAAAACATTCTAATTTCTCATTACAGCCTTCACTTTTTTATGAAATGTTCTTCATGTTTCACTGTAATAAAAGTTTTAAGCTCCAGCATCATCTCCAGGGTTAGGGTCTTCGCCAGGGTTAGGGTCTTCTCCAGGGTTAGGGTCTTTTTCAGGGTTAGGGTCTTCTTCAGGGTTAGGGTCTTCTCCAGGGTTAGGGTCTTTTTCAGGGTTAGGGTCTTCTTCAGGGTTAGGGTCTTCTCCAGGGTTAGGGTCTTCTCCAGGGTTAGGGTCTTCTCCAGGGTTAGGGTCTTCTCCAGGGTTAGGGTTATCTCCACCTCAGCCCCAAAGGAATCATTGGATTCACATATGAAATCCTGGTTTAGTCTCAGCTACAGCTCAGAACCATTTAAATACAATAAGCGTTTAAATACAAAGCTTTTAAAGCACAAAATGAAGATTTCCACTGGAAGTACTAAACTAGACTCAACTGTTTCATTTACAAGTTCAAGTTTCCAGCTGCTGCCTGGTTTGGTCTGTTTCGGTTGCCATGGTTACACCAGGTTGCTGCCTGCAACAGTCCAGTCAGTCTTTGATGAACCGCCTTTGTTCTGGTGCTTTCTTTACAGTTCATTTCAATATTTAAAACAAACAAAAACAAAATATTTAAATCTATCTAAAATTTACAAACATTAAAATCAGTGTTTATATTTTTGCTGCCTAAAAATTTAACAGAGATGTCGTTTATCTCTGTAATGTCACTTTTGGTAGGGGCCGCTGGGCTCCTCCACCCATTGGCCCCATCCCAGATTCTCTTTAGGTTGAGACCAGGTCCAATGAAACATTTTTGGTTTTTCATTTTTAATCAGCAGAACTTCCAGAGACGGTCCAGAGCAGCTCTTAAAAAGTCAACAGTGAATAAGAGTAAATTAGTCTATGTTTGACCTCATGTGACCTCAGGTGTGTTCATGAGACCTCAGCTGACCTCGGGTGACCTCAGGTGTGGTCATGTGACCCCAGGTGTGGTCAGGTCTCACTCTCTTCAGGAATGTCCTGCAGATCTGTGAAACACAAATGTTAAAACATGAGTAAAACGGTTACCTAACCTTAACCTATTTCAGTAAAGAGCCGTTTGTACCTCGGGGGCTGTCTGACCGCTGAGACGTGTTCTCATTGGTCCCGTCCACAGCGTCCTCTTCCTGATCGGCCAATGGAGCACGAGCGTGGCGCCTCAGCTCGGGCAATGGGACGAGAGTGTAGAGTCGTGTAACTTCTTGTTGCAGAAGTGTCACCTGGCGACGCAGAAGTCCCGCTTCCCCATCCTGCCCTGCTCCCGCATTCAGGGGGGTGGGCCCCAACCTGATGGACAGCTCCAGGAGTGAATCCTGACGAATGACAGCGGCCTGGGGGCGGGGCATACAGAGTAAATGTTAAAATGGCATGAAAACCACCGACCCTCAAACTTGAGAAGGAGAACAGTCCTCTGTATAAAGACTGTTTATAGAGTCATAAATATATATTATACAGAGTCTGTACCTGCAGCGCATGGAGCTGCGAACTGAGAGCTACCAGCCGCCGACACACCTCCTACAAAATAAAACAACAGTCAGAGAAGCATCATCCAACCTACAAAATAAAAGCACAATCGGGCCTACAAAATAAAAGCACAATTGGGCCTACAAAATAAAAGCAAGATCAGACGTACAAATACAATATAACTAGTTCCTTCACAATAAAAGGCCTTTACCTGCGTCAGGGCCAATTCTTGAAGCTGGTTTCCGTTTTTGTCCTAAACACAGACACATGTTTCTTATTTCCATGTTAAAACAGCAGTTTACACAAAGACACACGACGTTTACCTTTGAGGAGCCATTCACTAGGACACAGCCGTTTAGCGCTGAATCGTCTGAAAAATAAACACTTCTGTTTTAAGAGGTGGGGAGTACTCAGTTACATTTATCAGTTACATTTACTTGAGTAATTAAGAAATTACCTTTTTTAACTTTTTTTAGCAGCATGCTTTTACTCCTACTTGAGTAATATTTTTTTATTGAAATAACAGTATTCTTATTTGAGTAAAAGTTGAAGTACTTACTAGTACTTTTCCCAAATACTTATTAGTAATTTCTTGGACCACTACTTTGTACTTCAACTTGAGTAATATTATTTTGCAAGTTACTCTTACTTAAGTTCTTCTGAATTTTTTTAAAGATAGATATATACTTTAAAGAGGGGGTATTGTACTTCTATGGGGTATTAACTGCTAACACGTAACACCTTTAGATCACCAAATGCTATATTCGCCCAAAACAATATATTAACATGTTTAATAAGTTGTACTCCCCTCCCTTTGCTCTCTGCGTTAAGTCACTCCTCCTTCAGAGCACTATCACAACACAATCAGCTGCATCCCACTAATGAAACTACTGCACATCACATCAGGTTTGTCAAGTTGCTATGTACAGTTTTGTATCATGTTTTGAAAGCAAAAAAAAAAAAAAAAGATTTTGCAGAATACCCCCTCTTTAATTATCCTGAAGGAAATGTCAAAGTAGCCAGCTAAGACACAGCTAAGAGTGGTCTGAATAAAAGTGGGGTGTGGGGCGAGGTCTGTGCTGAGGGCCGTGGCCACTCGAGGCGGACTCACTGATTGGCTGCGAGGTTCGGTCTGAGTTCCTCTGGATCTTACAGTCCATCATGAGCTCGCTCAGCTTCTCCACTGAAACAAGATCACAAAAGTATGACACGTCTACGAAGGACAAGGCACAAAAGAAACAGACTCAATATTCAATACCACGATGATAATAAAAACACTCGTCCAGGTATGTGCCATAGTGGTTCATGGGCGTATACTAGTCTATGTGATCTTATACTTGTTCTGATACATGCATTCTTACTGTAAGCACGGTCACCTCTCCGTAAACCTGACCAGTAACTTGGCCTGGTGACATCACCTTTTTGTCTCCATGGAATAGATAGGTTTAATGCCACAATGCAGAACATTCCAGGCATAGCAATAAGTTGTATATATTAGTCTTATCACGATACTAAAATTTCAAACTCCATTTTGATACTATGGAATTCATTTGATACCTCGAAAAATGAGGATCCAGTTTCGATACTAGCTTTAATATTGATTAGTATCTGATTTTCAATACTTTTGACGACCTTATTTTGAACTATGGCTTCTAAAGAGACGTAACTCACCAGAGCCCCGTTTCACAAAGCAGAAAACTCAAAACCCTCATGACCAGAGGATTAGCCATAAAAATATAATAGATTCTAAATGCAAATGAGCTCAAACACGTCTCAGAGATGAAGTTTATCTCAGTGGTGTTGCAGTAGCAGCTTCAGAGCACGTGGGCAGGGACCACAGGCTGTATAAAGAAGTGGGCTAACGGAGTGTGAAGTCACCCATAGCATTCAACTCCAAATGAAGCTCATCGAGGCTAGCAGTTATGGCGGGTAATCTGAAAATACGACCGTGAGTGTCATAGCAACCAAAAAGCCAGGAGAAGGAGCCAGGAGAAGGAGCCATTAGGAGCCTTCCCTTCCCACTTGCACAGCTGGTTTAGCAGAGAGCGGGTGCTTACCAACGCTCTCAATCAAACCTCTTGCTCACGCTAGCAGGAGCGACCTCGGGGAAAGAAGGTGGCTGATTGGTCTTTTATTAATGTTCATATCTTGATTTAGGGACAAAATTATGAAATAAAAACACCAGGATCATGTAGAGTGGGTTAATACGAACATTTTAAGACTAAAATGACGAGTCTGACAGCAGCAGTTACAGAGAGAGTGGCCATGGTTTTTCAATAGAAAGTGAATTGGAGCCAGAGTCGATGAAGCTGAATCGCGCCCATGATCACTTCCTGTTTGGAACGTGGTGGCTAGCAGGATAGATATGTCCAGAAATATGTACAGGTTATGGCGGGGACAGACAGTAGCGCTTTACCTTCAGAGATGGCGCCATTGAG
The DNA here is from genome assembly GCA_000787095.1 of Periophthalmodon schlosseri. Classification (NCBI taxonomy): domain Eukaryota; kingdom Metazoa; phylum Chordata; class Actinopteri; order Gobiiformes; family Gobiidae; genus Periophthalmodon; species Periophthalmodon schlosseri. The sequence continues at coordinate 20,570 of KN470866.1, forward strand.
CAGCGGCTCAGCCTGGGGGGCAGGGCCAGAATCCGAGCGGAAAAGGCGGCGGCTGAAGTCTGTCTTGGGTCTCTCCGGATCTGGGTCCGGACTTGTGGCTTGGACTAGGTCTGAGAACAGAGTCAACCGCTCCTGAAGCAGCTCCAAAACCTCTCGATCCTTCTGCTGTATCTCGGCTGCAGCCAATTAGAGGAGAGGAGGAGAGAGCCAATCAGAGAAGAGGAGAGCCAATCAGAGGAGGGGAGAGGGGAAGAGAGCCAATCAGAGGAGAGGAGAGCCAGTCAGAGTAGAGGAAAGGAGGAGAGAGCCAATCAGAGGAGGGGAAAGGAGAATAAAGCCAATCAGAGTAGAGGAAAGGAGGAGAGAGCCAATAAGATAAGAGGAGAGGAGGAGAGAGCCAATCAGAAGAGAGGAGCAAGAAGCGAAGAGGAATGAGCCAATGAGACGAGAGGAGAGAGCCAATCACAGACCTCGCAGGCGCCGTAGAAGAGCCTTGTCTTCGGTCTCAATCAACGGAAACTCGGATCGAGATGGACAACTGCAAACAGAAAATCATCAACTCTAGTCCTGGTTTAGTCCTGGTTTAATCCTGGTGTAGTCCTGGTTCAGACCTGGTTCAGTCCTGGTTTAGTCCTGGTTCAGTCCTGGTCAGTCCTGGTTTAGTCCTGGTTCAGTCCTGCTTCAGTCCTGGTTCAGTCCTGCTTCAGTCCTGCTTCAGTCCTGCTTCAGTCCTGGTTTAGTCCTGGTTCAGTCCTGGTTCAGTCCTGGTACCTGAGCACAGCCTGTTGTATCTTGTTGATCCAGGTCTTGCGTTCTTCCTTGGAGCTGGTGTGGAGCTCGTACATCTCAGGAGGAGTGCAGTCGCTGATCAGGTACAAACCCTTCTCCTGATTCGCAATATCCCGCACGATGAGCCCGGTGAGCGAGACCACAGGGGACTTATCCTGAACAAACAAACACATATAAATAAACAATACTGTTACTGAGACCTTGTGTTGTCATGATACTAAAATTTCAAAGTGGAGTTCGATACTAAGTAATAGACTCGATACCGATTCCGATTACACAATGATAATAAAAAC
>JACM01047225.1:0-17734 GCA_000787095.1 Periophthalmodon schlosseri
CTACCCCCCTCGCCCCTCCCTCTTCACACAGATGAGAGCTGCCCCCCCACCGCCATCACTGCAGCACGCACACACATACAACACCCCCACCGTCTACTCACAATCCGGATCAATACCTTACAATCTAATTTTTATCCATTTTTCCATAAACCCCAAGATTGCGTTTATTTGCAGAATCCGACAGGCTAAATAAAGCATCGCTTGAACATGTCAGGGAGCCTAATGCATGGCTGGAAATACATACACAGAAAACAGATGAGGGGAGCTTTTGGCTGCGAAAGGAAGGGGAATCTCGAGACTGTGAAAAGCTTGCAGGAGAGAGGAGGGAGCTAAAAGATCTACAAATCAATGGAGGTGTGGACGCTAGTACCGCTAAGCTCTAATTATCTGTTGCAAAAAGTGGCTGTCAACAGTTAACAATACCTGACAGCAGCATTCAGAGGGAGAATATGCAAATCCATGAAACAGGAATGAAAAACACACGCTGGAATTAAGACGTAAGAAAACATAAGAAATCATTCCCCATGTGAACGCTGCTCATTTCAGCAGGGTACGAAATAATCTGGGATCCACATTCATTTACATCATCATCATGGAGCAGATGCCGGCGTAATAAGAGCGGGAGCATGCTAAAGAGGCAAGACAAGCCACATGGTGCAGAAAATTAATCTCAATCTCAAATGGAGGTGTGAATTTCCTCCGTGTTGGGTCCTGTGCAGTAAATGTGTGGAGCTATCTGCGCTGGCCCGGTCTCCAGCTGGAGATCAGCCGTTTTAATCAACCGCAGGCCTCCACCCAGGCTCAATAAAAGACAGCATTCACAAATAGGAGCGAGAGTAGTAATTGACCGGCTCCTGTCGCACGGCTCTTTATTACCAAATGACTCCATGTGTGTCACTGGTCATGTGTTAAGTGTGCAGGCACCACACGATGTTGAGTGTACCCAATCTGTCTGCGGCTTTATCTGCCATCGCCTCCTTAAAATAATTAATTACATTTCAGGCATTTAGCTGAGATTCTGCCTTTGTAATTAATAAAAAAGGAATAATGAGACGTGCACCGGCATTGGGTTGGTGTTTGCGATGGCATTATATAGAAATAATGAAATGGTTATGGTCAATAGTACAATGTCTTACTGTGTTTGAATTTAAATTAAACGTCTAAGGAACTGGGTTATCCTAAAGCAAGAGAGTTACACTCCACTGTGTGAATGACAGCTCCTCTCCTCACTTAGAGCACGGTCCAGTCCACAGTCCACACGGGCGAGGAGGAGCGAGGTGGAGGGAGGCGGGGTGAGGCGGAGGGAGGCAGGGCGAGGAGGAGGGAGGTTGGGCGAGGTGGGGCGAGGTGGGGCGAGGTGGGGCGAGGTGGGGCGAGGTGGGGCGCGAGGTGGGCGAGGTGGGGCGAGGTGGGGCGAGGTGGGACGAGGTGGGGCGAAGCAGAGCAAGGCGGAGGTAGGCGGGCCGAGGCGGAGGCAAGGCAGAACGAGGAGGAGCAAGGTGGAGGGAGTTAGAGCAGAGTGGGGCGGAGCAAGGCGGGGCGAGGTGGGGTGAGGTGGAGCAAGGTGGAGCGAGGTGGGGCGTGGCCTTAGACTGTATGAAGAAGTGAACTAAGTGAGTGTGACGTCACCCACAGCGTTCAGCTCCAGTCAAATGAAGCTCATAGCAGTTATAATTCGGAGCCAAGTTCCATATTAGAAATTCCAACCGCGAGCAACGAGTATCATAGCAACCAAAGAGCCAATCTGGAGCAAAGCTGTTGAAGGTAACGCCCCTTCCCACCCACACCACTGGTTTAGCAGGGAGCGGGCGCTTAGCAATGCTGTCAATCAAACTTGTTGCTAACGCTAGCAGGAGCGACCTCGGGAAAAGAAGGCAGCTGATTTGTCTTATTAATGTCCATATCTTGAGTTACGGACACAGTAGAGAAATAAAAATAACGGGATCATGTAGAGCGGGTTAATACATTTTAAGCAAAACATTTTAAGACCAAAATGACGAGCCTGACAGCAGCAGTTACAGACAGAGGGGCTACAGTTTTCTAATGTAAAGTGAATTGGAGCTGATGGGACCGGAAGCGCCGCCATGCTCACTTCCTATTGGGACGCGGAGGCTAACAGGTTAGCTATGTTCATTTATATAAACAGTCTATGAGGGAGACAGAGCGAGACAGAGCGGGACAGAGCGAGGCAGAGGTGTCAGGCGCCTCTCAGCTGGTTGAAATTCTGTTCCTGACTTTTGTCTTTCCTCTCGATGCTCTGGCTCCTCACCGCCTCTGACTGATGTTTCCTGCTCACCTAATCTGCACTCGGCTCTGAAAAACTCCTCGTAATGTTAGTGCGTGTGAGGGGGGCCGCGCGTGGAGCCAGGGCCTTAATGTGAGCCAGCACAGCCTTTTAATATCAGCCTCGGCAGTAGAGGAAGCACTAAGCCGACACGCTGCATACTGAGGAGGGGGGATTGGCTTTTGAACGACACCAACGATTCATCAACTCCCCCCAATCTGCGGCCAGCACCCCCGTGTCCCTGTCACACGCTCAGACATGCACATGGGCCCCAACGTTATCCCTCTGTATCGCACAAGGGGAACAAAAGGCAGCACTTCATGGAGGAACATTTGAGGCAGACAGAACAAGTAGAGCTGTCACAATAATCACTATATCCACTTATCGTTCTATTTATGAGACCTGGAACTATATATTTTGGGGCTCAATGTTTATCATGTGTACAATTTCTTTCCAGAAGTGGGGAGATTTTTGACATAATTATCTTCTATGGATAATTATGAGTTCATTCTGCTGTTTGTTTGTTGCAGCTCAGGCCTTTTATTGATATAGTACATTTCAAAATCGGTTTACTGGGATTAGCTTAGTTGGTGGAGTGTTTGTTAACTGATCCAAAGGTTGGCAATTCGAATCCCGCTCTTGATATAAAAAAAAACAGTGTCTGCGTACACTGTGTGTGTGAATGGGTGAGTGGTTCCTTGTTTAAAGCACTTTGAGTGCCTTGAAAATGGCATGTATCAGTGGCATGAAGTAGTTCCAGTATTATTGTTTATTACGATATTTCTCTGTAGCGATATACCGTTCTTCAAAATGTGTTATCGCGACAGGCCTAAGTGCAAGTGATACACAAACATGAGCATGTAAAGGAGGGGGGGTTAATGAGACCGAAGAGGCGCTTTAGGGGAGCAGAGAGCACTTTGCCCCAGCAGAGGGCACTGCACAGGACACAAGGGGATATTAAGAAGAAGAAGAAGAAAAACACAGCCTTATCTGGTGAGAGCTTAATCGCATTTGATGAGACTAATTGAGGCTTTGTGAAGTCTAATGGTGAAGAAGTCCTCCGAGACAGCAGAGGGCATTACTCTAACAGCCCCTCAACAGGGCAAAGTCCCACTCGTCTCCTCCGTCCTGACGGCTTCATACACACTCATGAGCACATCCACGCCATATTAACAAAAGTATACTGCAACTGCTTTTGACACCAGAAGGCTGCATTCACGTTCTAGAATTTGGCGATAATATAATTTGAGATGGACGGTAGGGGCCTGAATAACTCCTTTTGAAAGAACTATTCAAACTTATTATCCACATATGTTGAAACTTATGATTATATTTGTTTCAGCTGAATAATGACACCACTTTCTGAAGCTATTGTGAAAAAAATCATTTCCCAGAGATATTAACCATTAACCAGGTCAATGAATCTACAAACTCACCGTAAAAGGTGCTATATTACACAAAATTGACTCTTGTGAACTTTAGGCCATGTTCTAATACTATTACCTCCTCAAAAACATACCTGGAGTTGTGTTTTGTTTCATTCACACATGTTTAAGTAACACTTTATTATTAGTCTGTCTACATCTCCAAAGCTCAAAATGCTCTGTTCCATCTTGTGATGTCATGAAGTGGTAGTTTTCAAGTTAACAGCTCCTTTTACCTTTAGTTCAGTAGAGATTGGCAATTCCAGGGCTGAAATTATCCAAATGATTCTAGTGAAGGTGTGTGGAGTTTAAAAACACAGTGGAGCACTTCCTGTATTACCACATGACATCACAAGGTGGAACAGAGTGTCCATTTGAGAGAAGAACTCATCCTAAACATGCAGAGTTCGTGTGAATGAAACAAAACACAACTCCAGGTTTGTTTGTGATGAGAAACAACATTAGAACACAGATCAGAAAACAGCGTAATATGGGACCTTTAAACAGCAAATTTCACCATAGAATTCTGACCTGTCTCCAGCTCAGATTAGGGAATGTTCTGGCATCACAGCTGTCTTTTCTTGATTTATCCAGGCATGGGGATAGCACAAATTGGCAGCTACATTTGCATTAAAGTATAAATGATTGTGAACTGTAATGCACTTAAAGCACTGGCTTCTGTCCAGCTCATAGCTCAGTGTAGTGAGTGCTCTCAAAGCTCTGCGTAACAATAGAAAGGAACTGAGTGAAGTAGCAGGTATAGAGTGTGGGCCGTGATGATTCTGGCTCCTCCAAATGTAGGTCCACAGAAGAAAGTTTGCCCGACAGCTCGTTGGAGAGCGCGGAGCCGTTTTCTGGGTAGGTGCCGTTTGCGGTGGAGCAGCGGTAGCAGCAGTATTGGGTATGTGTTGACTTAATTAGGTCTGCTAGCTGCTCGCTTTCCTCTCCTCAGCAGAAGTTGATTAGCAATGCCAGCTGTCCCCAATGTAATTCAGTGTGTGCATGTGTGTGTGTGTGTGTGCCTGTGTGTGAGTTTATGCGTGTGTGTGTGCCTGTGTGACGGCTGTGTGTGTGTTTATGCATGTTTGTTTGTGTGCATGTGTGTGTGTGTGTGTGTGTGAGTTTATAAATGTGTGTGTGTGTGTGCCCGTGTGTGTGCTGTGTGCAAGTTTATACGTGTGTGTGTGTGCCCGTGCCCGCTGTGTATGGATTTATGTATGTTTGCGAGTATTTGTATGTGTGTGTCCGTGTCCGCTGTATGAGTTTAAGCATGTTTGTGTGTGCTTGTGTGTGCTTGTGTGTGCTTGTGTGTGTGTGTGTGTGTGTGTGTGTATGCCCGTGCCCGCTGTGTATGAGTTTATGCATGTTTGCGAGTGTGTGTGTGTGTGTGCCCGCTGTATGAGTTTATGCATGTTTGCAAGTGTGTGTGTGCCCGCTGTGTACGAGTTTATGCAAGTTTGTGTGTGTGTGTGTGTGTGTGCCCGGCTGTGTATGAGTTTATGCATGTTTGTGTGTGTTTGTGTGTGCTTGTGTGTGCTTGTGTGTGTGTGTGTGTGTGTGTGCCCGGCTGTGTATGAGTTTATGCATGTTTGTGTGTGTTTGTGTGTGTAGACGTCGTCGCTGCCAGCTGCCACACAGTGCTGCCAATCCTCCATGATTAGTACCCACTGGCAACTGGGCGCAAACTGGTGCCAAACAGACCCAGGAGGGCAACATAGCCCATGGTAATCCGCCGCTCGCCTCTACCTTTTCAGATCTACATTTGAATCGCTTTCTTTCTGCTCACAAGGCTTTGTGCCGAGTCTACAGAGGTGGAAGTATTCGAAACTAGTCTAGAGACAGAACCAAGCCAGATTGTTACTGGCTAAAAGTACAAAAATAAACTTTCTAACTAGCGTACTACAAGTATTGCTACAGCTACAACCTCTTCCATCATCACTACTACAACTACTACTACAGTTCTAGCTAATTACTGCATTACTGCTACATCTTCTGTTAATATTACTACTACATTTACCATTCATGTTTCAAGATAAGCCTAGACATTCAATGGTTTCTCATGTATAGTGTAATTTTGTTAAAAAGAATTCACCGAGAAAACACAGAAAGTAGAAACTAGCATGAACTAATATAAAACACTACAGTAGCCAGTGTTAGCCTTAAAGTGAAACTAAGCGAGTGCTGCAGTGTTCATGGTTCAAATTACTGCCAGTTAAAGAGCCGATGTTACAATATTCTCTGATCTATGTTATAATGTTGTTTCCTCATCACAAACAGACCTGGAGTTGTGTTTTGTTTCATTCACACATGTTTAACACACAAATCCTGCATATTTAGGCTGAGTTCTTCTCTCAAACAGAAAACACTCTGTTCCACCTTGTGATGTCATGCGGTAATACAGGAAGTGCTCCACTGTGTTTTTAAACTGCACACACCTTCACTAGAATCATATGGAAAATTTCAACCCTGGAACTGCCAGTCTCTATTAAACACCGCTTCGTGACATCACAAAGTGGAACAGAGCATTTTGAGTTTTGGAGATGTCGACAGACTAATAATAAAGGGTTACTCAAACATGCGTGAATAAAGAAAACATGACTCCAGGTCTGTTTTTGAGGAGGTAACAACATTATGACATGGCTAAAATCTCACAAGAGTTAGCTTTGTGTAATATAGGACTTAACTTTCCTCCACTAATCTTCATCTGATAACCCAAAATACACACTCGAGCTGGTCCATTTAAACCTTTAGAAAGCTCAGATAATACAGAGGACGGAGGACAAATAGTGAGAGAGAATGGGGCCAGCGGCTGAAGCAGGCGGTGTGAAGTCAAAATGGGACTTGTGCCTGGACACAGTTGACTGCGTTGCCGTGGAGGTGCCAGCGCTTGGCAACAGCAGCGCATTCAGTGTCTCCCAATGGGTGACCCCCTCTCTACTGCTCACCTGTTGAGATTCTCCCTCTTCCTCTCAAAAGCCAAAAGGCGAAGAGGAAAGAGGAATGAATTTACCGAAAGAAGCGAGTTTTGAATAAGTGGATGTGACAAGGTGAAGGAGGGAGGGAGGGGGAGAGATAGGACGCTTATGCATACGGCTGGTGCACGGCGGGCACATTAGAAGGCCGTGCACACGTTTATGAACACGGCTCTATGGGTCTGGCAGAGCGCGGGCCGTTGGGCAGTACTGGCACAGCGGCGGCAGCCTACCCATCTGCCCTCTGTCGTATAATGTCGTTACATGTGATGTGTATGCAGAGGCTGTTCCTTTAGGGCTAAACCAGCCCATAGTGTCCAGTGTGGGTCCAGTGTGGGTCCAGTGTAAGGCTCATATTGTGCTTGTGTCTCTATAATCTACCACGTTATAATCTGTTATAATTTGCGAAATTTAAATCACAATATTCATCTAAAACGACTTAATAAAAGAAACAAATCCGCTATCTTCCACGTTAGGAGCTGACATCGCTGTAAACGTCATCACAACAAAGCGCTGCATGCCGTCGGCGCCCCCTATGGATAGATGCACGTCACATTTAGCGAGCAGTGGATTTTTTGTTCATTTGTAACCAAATGAATATGCGACACTGACGAATCCTACGAGTATCACAGATTAAGAAAATAAAACTGGAGAAGGAAGTGTGTACGTCACAGTGGGCGTGTACGTCACAGTGGGCGTGTACGTCACAGTGGGCGTGTACGTCTCAATCGGCAAAATGGCGACTGAAAATTTGTTTCAATCCTGTTCACAAATGTAGTGGAGTAAAAGTAAAAAGTATCCACTTTAAAATCTATTTAAGTAAGGTACAGATACCTAAAAGTACAGATACCTTAAGTATAGTACTTCATTATGTTTCACCACTCATAAAGTACTTGTAGTAGTTGTCTAGAATAACACATTTACACCACTGCGTCACAGTGGCGTGTACGTCACAGTGGGGGTGTACGTCACAGTGGGCGTGTACGTCACAGTGGGCGTGTACCGGTGGAGGTGAAGACGGGGATCAATCGGCAAAATGGCGACTGAAAATTTGTTTCAATCCTGTTCACAAATGTAGTGGAGTAAAAGTAAAAAGTATCCACTTTAAAATCTATTTAAGTAAGGTACAGATACCTAAAAGTACAGATACCTTAAGTATAGTACTTCATTATGTTTCACCACTCATAAAGTACTTGTAGTAGTTGTCTAGAATAACACATTTACACCACTGACTCCATAAACAAAGGCTCCTGTAGCAGCCGTAATGCAGTTTCTGGTGTGTGCGGTGCGTTTTCATATCCTCGTCATATTCAAATAAACATATCGAGCTCGTTCCGTTTGACCCGCGCTCTAATGGTGATGCATGGGCTTGGATTTGCACTGTGATTTGGGCATACACTGAAGTACGTGCTGGCAGTTTGACACACACACTCTCCATTGTGATTTTGTCAGATGTTGGCAATTGCGGGCGAGGCTTACGGCCCTAAGTCTATCAGCGGCTGAGATTACAGACAGATTTATCGTGATTGGCGTTCTCCCCTGGGACCTGTGGCCTTGCATTGGTTAATCACTGCTTCGCATTCGCTCTCTCTACCGCTCTTTTCACTACCACACATAGACTGTATGTATAAACGGACATAGCTAACCTGCTAGCAGCCGCGTTCCAAATAGGAAGTGCTCATGAGCGCGCTTCTCGCTCCATTGACTCTGGCTCCAGTTCACTTTACATTAAAAAATTGTGGCTCCTCTCTCTGAAACTGCTGCTGTCAGACTCGTCATTTTGTTCTTAAAATGTTCGTATTAACCCGCTCTACATCATCCTGGTGTTTTTTATTTCGCCGTTGTGTCCGTAAATCAAGATATGAACATTTAAAACAGACAAATCAAGCGCCTTCTTTCCCCGAGGTCACTGCCGCTAGCTTTAGCAACAAGTTTGATTAACAGCATTGCTAAGTGCCCACTCCCTGCTAAACCAGTGGTGTGGGCGAGAAGGGACGTTACCCTCAACAGCCTCACTCTGGATTGCCAGTGGTGTGGCGAGAAGGGACGTTACCCTCAACAGCCTCACTCTGGATTGGCTCTTTGGTTGCTACGATACTTGCCATCGGAATTCCTAATATGGAACTCGACTCCAAATTCACCGCTATAACCACTAGCCTCGATGAGCTTCATTTGACTGGAGCTGAAGGCTGTGGGTGATGTCACACTCACTTAGTCCACTTCTTTAAACAGTCTACACTACCACACGGTATCTCCGAGCTCTGACATAACCCCCCCTCTATGCATGTTCTGTGTCGAGTTCTCCTCATTCTTAGTTCAAGACGAGGTTAAATCCCAATAATCTCGCTAATCAAAAGGTTAAGCCTCCTCCGTGACCTTCACCTGCTTCATAAAAAAAGCCAAACACTGCTCCTCCGATGATCTCTACAGGCTTCTTCTTCTCTGAATTATTGAGTTGCTATATTGAATTCAAAATTGTTTAGCATGCACATTTACCACGGAGCAACAGAGCGGGAATATGACAAGGAATAATGTGTTTTCCGAGATGTTTTTAGCAGATATTGCGAAGACTTAATAAAATAATGCAGGCTGTTTTATTGCATTGTTTAAATTATTCATCTGAACGCAGAAGATCCAAGGTGACAGACGCCTGTGACGAGGAACTGCTGCCTCGAGCCACACGCGCACGCTTCATTAATTTAAAGCCAAACATGTAGAATTTGGCAGTTAAAATGTTTTGAAATTGTTTTATTAGATTATCAGCTCTCAACAAGATACACAGACCTCATCAGACCCTACAGCGCCGTTTGGTTCCAGTCCGCTATTCCCATATAAAAGTCCGGACTATGAAGAGAAGGAATATGGATGTGACTTTAAATAGTATTTTAAACGGTCTGATTTTTATTAACACACAAACCCTGCATATTTAGGCTGAGTTCTTCTCTCAAACAGAAAACACTCACAAACTGTTCCACCTTGTGATGTCATGTGGTAATACAGGAAGTGCTTCACCAAGATACACCTTTGCTAGAATCATCTGGATGATTTCAGCCCTGGAATTGCCAATCTCTACTGAACTAAAAGTAAAAGGAGCTGTTAACTTTAAAACTACCGCTTCATGACATCACAAGGTGGAACAGAGCATTTTGAGCTTTGGAGATGTAGACAGACTAATAATAAAGTGTTACTCAAACATGTGTGAATGAAACAAAACACAACTCCAGGTATGTTTTTGAGGACGTAACAGCATTAGAACACGGTTTAAAGCTCACAAGAGTCCATTTTGCGTAATATAGGACCTTTAAAGCAGCTGGTTTCCCATGATTCTTAGCAACAGTGAGCCTGATCAGGAGTTTCTGTGTTAGTTATTAGCTGAGAATATGCTAGGTAAAATTAACACTTTTTTTCTTAATCAGCAGCAACCAAACAAAGCCTGATGTAAAAAGATGTGTTCACATTATGTCATTTGCAAATCATTTTTAAGCTAAAGTTTGACCATGAAAAAGCAAAAGGTGTTTTATGAAAAAAAATACAAATGTAGCTGGACAATACAATAGAAAGTTTTGACAGAGTTTGCTAATATAAAAGCACATATGCCTCCCACATAAAACCATTTGAGAGCAGAGACAGAGAGAGAGGTGCATTGTGGGAACATGAGCCCATTACCTGTGTAGATGAAGCGCCCAGGTGTGCCTTTGCAGAACTGTTTGGATTTGTAGGACAGCGTGACCTCCACCACCCCCGGGATGTGTCTGGGCGGAGTCTGGACTCGGATGGCGTGGGGAGTGATCAACTACAGGAAGAGACAAAGACCGGGGAAAGAGAAGGGGAGAGAGAGAAGAAGAGGGAGGGAGAAAGAAACAGAGGGAAAAAGGGAGAGAGGGAGAGAGACAGAGGAGAGAGAGAGAGGGAGGAGGGAGAAAGAGAGAGGGGGAGAGAGAGAGGGAGAGAAAAGAGAGGAGAGAGAGAGAATTATGCAAAGAAAGAGGAGGGGAAAGGAGAGAGGAGGACAGTTTAGACAAGACAGAGAAAAAGAGGGAACAAGGGAGAGAGAGAGAGAGAAAGAGAGGGAAAGTGAGAGTGAGAATGAGAGAGTGAGAAAAGAGGGAGAGAGAGGGAGAGAGGGAGACAGAGAAAAAGAGGGAACAAGGGAGAGAGAGAGAGAGAAAGAGAGGGAAAGTGAGAGTGAGAATGAGAGAGTGAGAAAAGAGGGAGAGAGAGGAAGAGAAAAAAAGAGAGGGAGAGAGAGAGGGAAAAGAGGGAGCGAGAGTGTGAGCAAGAGAGAGGGAAAAAGAGGAAGAGAGAGTGGGAGGGAGAGCAAGAGAGAGAGGGAGAGAAGGAATAAGAGGAAGAGAGAGGGAGAGAGAAAGAGAGAGAAAGTGAGAGAGAACAAGAGAAAGTAAGATATGGAGAAGTGAACGAAGGAGAGAGAGAGAAAGAGAGAACAAAAGAGAGAGACAGAAAGAGAGGGAGAGAGGGAGGGCACAAAGATTAATGCAACGAAACAGCGGCGCTAAAACATGCACTCAGGGGGACGGTCCGGGCCTTTTGCAGCTTTTGACTCTTCTGTTTGTATAATCAGCCTGAAAATGATGTGTTAGCGCCACAGCCTCAGGTGCTTCGTGTGGCCCCAGGCAATGTCACCGGGAGGCCTCGGATGGTTATCAGGGCTGACATGGAGCCGCCGCGAGAGCTTCACAAGCAGTTTGGTGTTTATGAATAAAACACACATTTTTCTGCATATTTACTAATACACTGTTACACAATACATGTATACTGTCTGTGTTTGGCCCTGTCTATGTGTCTCACCGGTCTAGCTAACATTAAAGCACCACTACGGAGTCTAGACAACCCCATTACCATGATCCCACAATACAGTCTTAATCCTGTTGTGGGAATTAAAGATACACGGTGTAACATTTCTGGTAGGGGGTCCGCCACCTCCCGTTCTCCATGGAGATATGATGCTTTGCCTGAAATCTTTAACAGAATTAAACTGATCTGTGTAGCATTTGTTTAATTAAGGTGTTTTTATTGAGCAAAGTCGCCTCTCCACAGATCTAACCTGTAACTTGGCCTGATTGTAAGTTTAATGCCATACTGTGGAACCTAAGTCTGAACACCTCAATATAATATATAGTGCTTTTCCACCTTCAAGTCACTCAAAGCGCTTTACATCAAGGAACCACTCACCCATTCACACACACATTCATACACCAGTGTACGCAGACACTGGGGGCGAAGTGGGTTAAGTGTCTTGCCCAACGACACAACAACAGCATTCATCTGTGGGAGCTGGAATCGCACCGCCAACCTGTGGGTCACTGGATCTGACCGCTCAACCAATGATGTTTATGTCAAGAACGTGATTCGAACCGCCAACCTTCGGATCAGTGGATCTACGGTCACCCCTAAGACTAGTACTTTTTCTTTAGCTTTTGTGTATTTTCGCATGCTTATCTTTGTTCATACCATAAAAATAAAGAAATAAAAAAACAAAAAAAAAACCTGTCACATATTTTTGGGTGTAGTTGTGTGTATATGCAGCGTGTTGAAGGGTCTTTGAAGCTAACTATAACAGGACTAGCACTATAGCACTCAAAGCTAGCTGGTGCTCAAAAGCTATCAACACTGCTGCCTTGTGTACACTACATGAGCTTGTGTGTGTGTGTGTGTGTGTGTGTGTGTGCGTGCGCGCGCTGCTGTAAAATGTCCCTTTCATTGCTCACTTAGCCGGGCTTTCATTCTACCATTGTCTGCCCCGGCTCACCTCTCCGCGAGACAATATAGGAGCTTTTTATAGAATTATTCCTTTACTAAAGACAAAGCTGTTTAGCGCTGCCGCAAGCTGACCTTCAATTTCACACATACACGGAATTTACATTTTAGTCATGTGGCAGATGCTCCAGACGGGACTGGTACTGTACAGCACACATTTCATTACCAACATAATAAAAGACAGGAAGCCAGCAGGACGTAGTGAATGGAATAGGAGCTGGCGTTGAGGATCCTGAGCATATGTTAACCAACCTAGCATTTCTGTGGTCTATGATTAGCATTTCGATATTGATTAATACATAGAGTCATAGACTGTATATATAAGTGGACATAGCTAACCCACTAGCTGCTGTGTTCTCTGTAACTGCTGCTGTCAGACGCATCATTTTGGTCTTAAAATGTTTGTATTAACCCGCTCTACATGATCCTGGTGTTTTTATTTCTCTATTGTGTCCGTAAATCAAGATATGAACATTAATAACAGACAAAGCAGGCGCCTTCTTTCCCTGACGTCGCTCCTGCTAGCGTTAGCAACAGGTTTGATTGACAGCGTTGCTAAGCGCCCGCTCCTGACTAAACCAGCAGTGCGGGCGGGAAGGGGCGTTACCTTCAACAACTTCGCTCCAGATTGGCTCTTTGGTTGCTATGATTCTCGCAGTTGGAATTCCTAATATGGAACTGGGCTCCAAATTGGCTGCTACAACTGCTAGCCTCAATGAGCTTCATTTGACTGGAGCCGAACGCTGTGGGTGACGTCACACTCACTTAGTCCACTTCTTTATACGGTCTATGGTATTAATGCATAAAGTGAAGAAAACACCACAAGATTCAAGCTGGGGTTTTCAGTGCGTGATTGACTGAGGTAAAAATCGAAAGGGGAAAGTCAGAAAGGTTCAAAATTCTTTCAAGTTCTTGTAAAAACTTTCTGCTGTTTCTAAGTGAGTGATGGCATCCCTAACTTTTCACAGGTACAATAAACAATGTCCAAATGGATGGGACGAGACACGACATTGTAGTGGCTCAGTTGGTAGAGCGTTTGTCCACTGATCCGAAGGTTGCCGGGTTGAATCCCGCTCTCGACATACACATGATTGGTTGAGTAGCCAGATACACTGACCCACAGGTTGGCAGTGCGATTCCAGCTTCCACAAATGAACGCTGTCAATGTCTCCTTGGGCAAGACACTTAACCCTCCTCACCCCCAGTGTTTGTGTACACTGGTGTATGAGATTGGGTCAACGAGACAAGACGAGACTTTGATATTATTTAGAATACGTTAATTGTGCAGTTAAATTTTGGCTCTATCATTTTTGATTTACTTTGTAAATTTGTATTGTATTGTGTATTGTATTGTGTCCAGTCCAAATGTAAACAGAAAAAAATCTCATGAGATCATTGTCTTGTGGCCATTTTGTCTCGCGAGATCTTGTCCCATCCCTATTAACACCTATTTAAAATGACTTCTTATTAAAGAAGGTGGATCTGACCAAGATGAGGCTTTCATATTGTAGAGGTATTAATTAAGACCACTAATAATAATACTACGCTAACTAACGAGGGGTGACAGGAGCTCAGTTGGTAGAGCGTTTGTCTACTGATCCGAAAGGTTGGCGGTGCGATTCCAGCTCCCACAGATGAATGCTGTTGTTGTATCCTTGGGCAAGACACTTCACCCACCTCGCCCCGTGTCTGCTACACTGGTGTATGAATGTGTGTGAATGGGTGAGTGGTTCCTTGGTGTAAAGTGCTTTGAGTGCCTTGAAGGTGAAAAAGTGCTATATAAAAATTTTAACCATTTAACGGATAAAACATCCATTTTACTGTCCTTGTTTCAGGTTTGGGGGCTGCAGGCAAAATTTATATAAGCTTGTGCTCAAAGATAGATAGTTTTTAGAGTCGACACTATATATGGACTATTAAAAGACAACTGTCTAAGAAACCTTTAAGATAATCATTACTATAAAAATCATTAAAATATGTCCCCATTACCATCTCATATAACTACATATTTTAGTTAATAGTAGCTGCAGATATTAATGTAAGATATACTACATTGCACAGAGCAGAGTTTCAGCGCTGCAGTGGGTGTAAATCCTTAAAAATTACCCATAGAAGCCATGGCCTATCTCTAAACATCTCCATAACTCACTTAATATTGTAACTTATCTTACAGAAGCTGTCCTGCAAACACTCATTAGCAGAGGTCAATAGGTAACCATTGACCACCCATCGCCGTATCCCGCTTCAGGATGGGAAGCGGCTCTATCTACAGTCTGTATATGGCCTGAAATTTATGTCCAACTGATCCATACAATCCTATTAAAAAGGCCATTAACGGGACCAACCTCACTCCAGACCAGCATGGTTCCAAAGATGACTTGAAGGCCGTCGAAGAAGTTGTCCCCGATGATGATGACCGTGGCGCCCCCGGTGGTCCAGCCTTCACTGGGGCTGATGGCTTTAATGCTGGGGGTTGCTGCAAAGATTCACAATAGATTAGACCCTTCGTATCCTTATGACAGCCCATAAAGGTTGGTAACACGGAGGTTTTCTGCCATCACTTTACACACATACATTAGACACACATCACCTCTCCGCTCGGCTCCCAGGGGTCGGGGCCCGAGTCAGGAATACTAATCAGAGTGATTATACCGAAGCCGTTATTAAACATCACCCCTGCCCCGCGAGTGAGGGCAGTGCGGTGTGCTTGTTTTACGACACGTGGCGAACCGTGCGGGCGTGTAAATGTCAGGTGTGCTGAGTGTCTGATCAAAGGCCATGTGACCGGGGAGCGCCGCACTGCCAACTGCGGGTGTGCCCTCTGCATACGCTCCCCTCATTACACACGGGCACTCGGCTCCCGCTCAGCTGTGCCTCACATCTACGGGATCTGTCCAGTCATGACCACAAACGATGACTTGGGTCGATATGGTAGATTTAACACGATGACTTCAAGGAGGTTTCCAGAAGACGCCTCCAAAATACTGCGTTAATATGAAGACATTTCAAAGTGTATATGACAACATGATTTTTTTCTGTCCAGTCATGACCACAAACAAAGACGGTAAGATTTAACCCAATGAGATAAAACTATATATATTTTTTCATTTATTTATTTCTCATGCCATTTCATTTTGTTGGCATCAATTTAAAGAGTCAAAAACAAAATAATCAGACAGTTAACATAAATACAACTGTTATGTGCCTTGAGATTATTGGCATGAGCAAAAGGAACAGGAAGAGGATACATCTTATAATTAAAATAAACATATGGTATGGTATATGAGATAAAACTTCAAAAAGAGATTGCCAGAAGACACCTCCAAAATAGTCTTAAAGTCCATATGACAAATTAACATGATTTTAATGTCTGTCTCATATCTACAGAACATTTGTCCAGTCATGACCACAAACGATGACTTGGGTCGATATGGTTTAACATTATGAAATAAAACTTCATGTATTTCAAGGAGGTTACCAGAAAAAATCTGGGCTTGTTAGAGTCAATATAACAAATGAATATGATTTTAATGTAAGTCTCATATCTACAGAACATCCGTCTAGTCATGACCACAAACAATCACTTGGGCCGATATCATAGTCTGTATGAAGAAGTGAACTAAGTGAGTATGATGTCAGCCACAGCGTTCGGCTCCAGTCAAATGAAGCTCATCGATGCTAGCAGTTACAGGGGCCAATTTGGAGCCAAGTTCCTTATTTGGAATTGTGACTGCAAGTATCATAGCAACTAAAGAGCCAATCTGGAGCGAAGCTGTTGAAGGTAACGCCCCTTCCCACCCACAACGATGCTTTATTAGGGAACGGGCGCATAGTAATGCTGTCAATCAAACCTGTGGCTAACGCTAACGGGAGCTACCTCAGGGAAAGAAGCCACCTGATTTGTCTCTTATTAATGTTCATATCTTGAGTTACAAACACAATAGTGAAATAAAAACACCAGGATCATGTAGAGCGGGTTAATACGAACATTTTAAGACCAAAATGACGAGTTTGACGGCAGCATTTACAGAAAGAGGGGTGACAATTTTTCAATAGAAAGTGAATTGGAGCCAGACTTGATGTAGCCAGAAGCGCATCCATGCTCACTTCCTTTGAACGCAGCAGCTAGCAGGTCCATTTGTATACACAGTATACACAGTCTATGGTCGATACTAGGGATGGGACAAGATCTCATGCCACAAGATCTCGCGAGACCAAATTGCCACAAGATTGTGCAAACACGAGGAAAATGATCTTGTGAGATTTTTTTTAATCTATGTGTTAAGCCTTTTTTGTCCAATCCAAATGTAAAGTGCTAGTGAGTTACGCCTCCTTGAGAAGCTGCAGCCCCAAAACGCAGGGACAAAACGACGCTGCCAACAAAAATATTAAATGCATAAAACTGTGAACAGGGCTGCACAATTCATTAATTACAATTTATGTCAAAATCTCCTCTTGTCTTGTTCTCGTGGACCCAATCATGTGTCTCTTCTGTGAGAATTGTGTCTCGTCCCACCCCTAGTCAACATGTTAAACTTTAACAGAGATAAAACTTCAGAAAAGGGTTGCTAGGAGACTTTTCCAAAATACTGTCTTAAACACAAGACAATGATTATGATTCAGATTTCTGCCTAGTTCCCTCCTTTGTCATTTTTACAATTCTACTTCCTGGTTGGACCTGGACAGCTAATATGGCATACGCAGAGGTAATTCCATACTGTTACTATAACAACCAAGCTGTAAACGATAATAAATAAACACCTGAATGTAGAAATGACAGCAGTCTTTCTTCAAAGTCTTAAACAAATCCAGCTTGGAAATATCTAGACATTTAATAACCTGCATTCAAACTATTTATCTTTTCCGACTGTGTACTTTTGGAATATTCATAAGGCCTCTGGAATTCCCTGATGACCACACGGAATAACTTGGGGTAGGTATATTTGTAATACAGTTTAATATTTTCTTCCAAAACATATTCTTTGCCTACACCAAATTTTCAATAACCACTTATGGGACTTAGTCTTAATGAATTTTAACAGTTTTAATTGTGTAATGATGATTTGGAGAGGGATAATTTTAAGGAGACGCTGTTGTGATGAAATCTTCTTGTTAGAGGAGTTTTTATGTAAGTAGGCTCTTTAATGTGTTCTGTACCTGCCCAAGGAACGCACATGGAACGCAGCCTGCAGCTAAATTTGGTGCAGAGCATCTCCTTGGGATTAATGTTTTCTGTGCTATCTTTGTTGTAAATAAATAAATAAATAAATATAAAA
>KN470870.1:0-26967 GCA_000787095.1 Periophthalmodon schlosseri
CCTATAATTTTTTGCACCTCTTTATAGCTTTTCCCCTCTCCTATCAACTTTTTAATCAAAGTACGCCATTCTTCTGAACAATGTCTTGAACGACCCATTTTTCTCAGATGCATGTTCAACAAGTGCTGGCTTCATCCTTAAATTGGGGCCACCTGATTCACACCTGTTTTTTTTTTTTTTTTCACAAAATTGATGACCTCACTGTTTGGATGCCACACTGCTATTTTTTTTAACACCCCCCTTCACAAAATTGATGACCTCACTGTTTGGATGCCACACTGCTATTTTTTTTAACACACCCCTTTCAACTAGTTGCCCAATGGCACAGCCTTAAGGGCGTGCATATCATGAATGCTGGGTCTTGTTTGTTTTCTGAGAATCTACTGCACCTACTGGTAACTTGTTTGCCATGTAGCAATAAAAATATACTAAAAACCTGGATTATTCTGGTTAGTCACATTGTACTGCTATTATTTTGAACAATACTGTATAATTGCTTTGAACATGTCCACCTTGTAACTGAGGACATCATTAGGGCAAGTTTCTGAAATTTAAATTCAAAATCTTACATACAGTTCTTTAAAGGTTTTCTTCAGGTCAGATGCCATATAATCCATCCACAATCCAGTCTATTAACCACGTTTGGCACTAACATATAAAATCCTATGACCCCTTGTGGTTGGAATATCCCACTATCAAAGCGGTTTAAGTTGCCAGTTGGTTTTCCATGTTACTAGTATAAAAAAAGTGAAGAGGATGAGTCTAGCATGATGATAATGAATAGTTATTATGTGAATGTTGTCCTTACTGGATGGGAATGAGACCTCGTTGTTGCACTCGTCATGAGAGCAGGAGCAGAAATAGGCCGACCCACTGGTGGTGTTCTTCTCCTTCATCACACACTTGGAGCTGTTGTAGTCGTCCAGCATCAGTCCGTACAGAGGCCAGGCGGGATCATGGCACAGCGTCTCAATGGAGTAATAGGTCTCATTCTTCCTCCTGGAGAGTAAAGGCACCAGATTTTCTCACAATAGTAAGCATAAAGAGGTTAGGTTGCACAATATAATATTTTGGAAAGCTACAGTCATGTGGTTTCATTTCACTGGTTGCTGGCACATTAAAAGTTAATGAAGACATTAAGAAGAACAACACTTTTATGTTTTTGTCTGCTGTATAGTATAATCTATATATGATATTCAAAAGGTCAAAAACAGAATTTGTTTAAATAAACGGTTTGCAGTGGTCTAAAGTTATTCCTCACTTACCTTATGCATGCCGAGCATTCTAATTATTCACCATAATGAGTTTATAAACACTTTTCACGACTTGCCATCACGGTAAAGTTAATCACAACTAGCAGGCTAATGCATACTTCTTGATTATCAGACATATTTTGACCTAAACAGTTGCTTATGCAATATATCTGCACTGGGGCAAGACAAATCTTTCTCAGATACATGGGGGAAATGTGGTCCAAGGGCTTTAAATTGCAATATTGATCCCAGATGACTTAAATAATAATAATAATAATAATAATAATAATACAAGAAACAAGTCAGTTGACTTTTGGTTGAAAACTGCAACTGGGGGGTCTGAGAGCATGTTTTTTGGGGGTTTTTTTTGGATCCTATAAGAGAACAAAGTAAATACAGAGCAGTGGGTGTGTATGGTGGGTCAGTGACAACTGGGATTTTAGGAGCAAATGTTGATGAGAAAATGTATATCTAAAATGATAAAAAACAGTATGTTGTATACATACCATATGGTGACACAGACCTCCGTCTTCTGTGCACAGATGGAGGTGATGGAACAGTTGGTCATACAGGTCCCAGTCCCAGTACAGGATGACAGCTCCAGATCACAGAACTTACACAGAATACTGAAGGGGTACGGTGAGGGGATCCCTAAAACAAGCACAAATGCATCCCTCAACATCTTGTTTTCAGCAGCAAACAAAATAGTGCACACTATTATGACGGAATACATAGCTTGGTTTGCAGCTATACTGTGAAGAGGTTTGGCTGCTAGAATTGTTTCAGTCAAAATAGCTGCATGACCATCATAGCATTCTTAAAAATGTTCATTGGAATTAAATACAAAAACCTTTTTTTTCACCTGATTTGTATCTTCTTTCTAGGAATCTGCATGGGAAAACTTAAGATAGTTTGATGGCAATCAGCTGTTAACACTACAACCACTTTTTCAGGCTCGGGAGCATGACGAACCACCTCATATGAGCTTTCAAAGAGTCTTAGGGCAAAAATAGGCCACAACCACAAAACACTACAGACCCAGACAACCACAGCTAAATCAATATGGACACAGTGCCAGGGTGCCGCAATCTTGCACATCAAAACATTCATTGCACTGAAACCCATTCAGAATAACTGCTCCAAAGGAAGTTTCTGAAATAATTTTTTTTGTTCCAGACATCAGAGAGAGAATAAATGGGAATTTCCTATTTAGGATTTTGAGGAAAGCTAAATTATAAACTGAGATGCTAAATGCACTTGGAAGAGTGAGTCAAAGGCTACAGAGTAACTGCTGACTAATTTTAAATGGGCACAGAGTTAGTACGCGTAATTACAGCAGCTAAACAACAATCCAAGTAAAACTATATAGCCTATTTTGTAACAGCACAATAATTAAAGGCCCAGTACACCATTTTTTTCCATGTATTTGAGCAAAATTTGTTCTGCCCGAGATATATTTTATAAGCAGCTCTTGAGGTCAAAATATGTCTGCTGCACGCTGTTTGCATCCAACTAGAAAGCATTTTATAGACCGATAAACAGGAAGCGTGTGTTAGCATGCTAGTTTTTAGCTTCAGCATGATGGCAAAACTCAGGTCAGGCCTCTGAAAGTCGTAAAATGTGCTTATAAATTCATTGCGGTGAAGAATTAGGATGCTCAGAATGTATAAGGTTAGTGAGCAATAACCAGTGTGTTTAAAATTAACTACTGGTAGTTCTGGTTTTCATATTTTTAAAACAGTAAAAATACAGAGCTTTTAAGTCCATCCTATTCAACAAACCCTATGTGCTGAAAAACCCCTAAAACAAAAAAAAAAATTGCAATAACTTCTTCATTCATAATTTTTGACAAGAAATGTAGCTAATGTTCTAAGTTACACATGTGGTTGACAAGTTGTGCGTGTGTTTGATTGTGTCGCGTGCTCCTGTAGTTTCAGTGTAATCTATAAAATCTTATCCCGGTGTTGTGCTCCAAGCGTTCCTCAGATCTGCTGCAGGGACCTGTCCAGACCTGTCCCCCTGAACCCTGTCCCCTTCACACTGAACCACAGAACTACACCACAGGGCTCAGATTAGTGATGAGACTTTTGGCTCTTTTAAGGGATCCAAATCTTTTGGATCCGTTCATTTCAAAGAGCTGTTCAAAAGACTGGCTTTTTTACTATTTGTTTATATGACGGAAGCCATTGTGAGAACAAATCAATCAGAGAGAAACAAACAAGGCTTAAATGTGTTTAAAATGGTTGCGTGTTTACCCTTTGGAATTCTGCAGACTCTAAATAAAACAATAATAATAAATTTAAAACTAACTGTTATTATGATGTCAAATAGGTTTTTTGTGCACAAATCTCTCACTCGTGTCGACTGCTCTGCTTCTGTGCTGCTTCTTGTGTCGGTTCAGTGTTAATCAGTATAAAAATGCATACAAATTTGAAAGAAAAAGATTCGGCTCTTTTAAAAAATGAGATCCGGATCCAACCGTTCACGTTATAAGGAACCGTTCAAAAGAGCCGACTTGTTCACAAACATCACATCACTAGCTCAGACGCTATGCTATGGAAATCTGCATTATGATAAACCATTGGTAGACATGCACATGAGACGCCATCACTCAAGGGTGATTGTTATATTTACATACACTCATCATTTTATCAAGTAATATTTAGCTTTTTCTGGACTGTCTGGATTGATTGCTATTGCTACTTTCAGATGGAAATAATGCAGATTTTAAAAGAGACTAGCTGTCAAATTCATCTTAAATCATAATTTCATTGTGATTAAATCAATCAAAAAAAATTTTTTTTTTTTAAATCCTAAAAAACGAACACATTTTTAATTCATTAAAGGCCCTGCACCCAATTTTTTTTCTCATGTATTTTAGCAAACCATGTCTGGCCCCTGTACAGATCTTGTATTAGCAGATCTTGAGGTCTATATATGTCCACTGTGTGCTGTCTGCATCTAATTAGAAAGCGTTTTATTGTCTGATAATCATGAAGTGCTCATTAGAACGGTCAGTGTTGTTAGCTTTACCGTAATGGCAAAACTCTGCACTGGTCTCTGAGAATTGTGAAAAGCGCTTGTAAACTCATCACTGTGACTAATTCGGATGTTAGGAGTGCAGGTAAGTGAGGAATAACTTTGGATCACTGCAAACAATTTAAAATGAACTAGTTCTGTTTTTCACATTTTTAAAAACGGTCAAAATCAGGTACAGCGGGAACACAACCCTCAAATGCTCTAATAAAGCCACATAGCATTACTAAGAAATTATAAATCTTTACTTTCTCTGCAGGTTAATCTACACGTTTCCATAATGAAACAACCCATGTGCTTTTCATTCATAGGATTATTTACTTCACATTGTACTGTAAATAAAATACGTTTCAATGCTGACTAATGCTAACCAAAACATGTCCAGTGTTTTTCAAACCAGACCACTTCCTTGTTCTCTGCCTAACCAAATTACTAACTTAACCATGTAAACTGTGCTTTATGCAAACACTGCTTCCCACACCAAAGTCATGTTTACCAGTGAGTTACCACTATCCTCCTCGTAAATTAGAACATCTGAAGTTAGCAGAGAAATCAGTTGATCCAGTTCAAAAAGTACCAATATGTGTAGAATTTGGTGAAGTAGAAGTTTCAAAGTGTGGCATTAACTTTGCATGTATTCAATTGCGCATATTTTTCTTGCTCCAAAATACCTCAAAATACATCTTATTGTGAGCGGGGTCACCTCTATAACTTGGCGTAGGGGTGCCACCTGCTTTTACTGCCATATTGTGGGAAACGCTAGTCTAGTGAAAGCAATAAAATCTCTATGGACACAAGTAGATAGAAAGTTGCATAGTGCATCTTTAACAGCACACAAAAAAAATCTTGTAAAAGTCATTTGGTAAACTTGTTTGTTTTATTTGTTTGTGGGAGGTCTTCATGTCACCAAGGAACTACTTTTTGGTTCAGCCTGAATGAGTGAACTGTAATACCTCCCCTCACTCAATGCTCCATACACTTCAATAATAAGGACTTAGAGATCATCTTCACTTGTATAGATTCTAGTGTTCTGAGGTATTCCGGGGCGGTTTCACAAGCGTTCATGTTTTGGTTGGCAGTGTCAAATGAAACATCTCTTTCTGCAGTCAGATCTCTCTGTGTGGGCCTTCTGTGCAGCGTAGCATAGACAAACAAACCCACACACCAAAACATTCAAAAACAAAAATATGCAATTACTACATATGCACTGAAGATGTCTTAGGAAGTTTTGTGTTTGGAGTACATGGCATGCAATAATATCAATACTGTTTTGGGCATATCTATAAATGAATTAAGGGTAACATTTTCAAGCGCATAATGACCAACTCAATCTCTTGCAAAACATGGGGATGTTGCAGTCCAAGAATCCAAGTAATTCATAAAGAATAAATGTGTGATATCCTCCCTATAATTATTTGAATATTGTACAAGTCTCTATCAGAAACCCAATATTAATTAAATTGGACCATATTATCTGAATAACTTAAAAGGTATTTACTATATGCTATGTCACTTTTATGGTAGAACGTCTGTCGCTGACCTGTCTCCATGGAGATGTTATTGCTTTGGCTCCCCATAATGTTCCAGAGTAGAGGAATAAAAGCAGGCGATGCCACCAGGCCAAGTAACTGGTCAGATCTGTGGAAGGGCTGAAAAACACCTGTAATTGAATAAATGGACAATGCCATATTGTGGAACATTCCAGGCAAAGTAATATCATCTCATAGACACAAGCAGGTGGCAAACCCCCACACCAGAATAGTAGACTATACCACATAAAGTATGACAAGATTATTAGCACACTGAACACTGTTGAACAAGGGTAGTATTAGAATTGCTCTACATTTGGAGTGCACTATGTGGGAAATCACAGACCCAAAATTTTGTATTTTAGTGTTGTTGCAACTAGTATCAAAATGTGAATCCAAAACTATGGCCACAGTGCACATGCCATAAGGGATACGCAAAACTAATGAATAACAGATAAGGATCATAACATTATTGCCCATTTATGAAAAACACTGAAAATGAGTGAACAGAATTCCACGATGACGCCTATGAAGGGGTAATACATAAATAAAATCCTTTGTTTACGCTCTTTAAAATCTGTTAATACCCTAAATCTCATTCAGTAACACCATGTGCCTCTTTCAGATAAAAATCACTGACTCCAGCTTTGGTATGTCTCTCCATCGACTGAGAGACTCCTTTTGCAGAAGTAAGATGTTCTGATATAACCATTTGCAGTGATAAAAACAGACTACTACAAAACAGACTTCTAAACGTCTCCAGTCCACAACATAGACAAAACAACCGACGTCTGAGCTTGTAAAAACTCAGTGGGCAGAGCATCATGTCTGCCAACCTTAGTAAAGAAGATTCATTTTCACGACCAGTCCTTTAAGAGTATAGGTTCAGTGCGTGCTTATGTGAAATCCAAGTCTGGTAGAGTGAGTTATTCATTTAACAGAGCAGAGGAGGAAGCAGAGTCCAAATATGTAATAGAAAACTGCTGGAGTGACTTAACACAAGTGTCATTGAGCAAAAAGTAATAGATACTACTACAGTTCAATTTATTTTTGTAGAGCCCAAAATCGCAACGTCAGTCACCCACAAAATTGTTGATTTAACCAACAGAAAATTAGGAAATCAAACAGTGGTCATCAGTAAATATATGACAAGATGATTAGCCAACATTGATAAGAAGCAAACAAATCTAATCGCAGTTGCAACACTTGATTTTTTTTTTCTCAAAATCATGCAGCACTAACAGCAACAACAACCCCCTAAAACTTCTCATTTAACTTTAAGATTTCGAAAACGCACTGCAACTTGATTACTGGAGTGAAAGTGTCTTGTTAGCAGCAAGCACTGTACATTCAAGACCTAAAGGCTATAGTTAGAATAGTTGAGTTTAGCATGACAGCCTCATAAACTCTGCTGTTTTAGTGCAGCCGTGCCACAGACAGGGGATAAATCTACATGACTAACAGGGCTATAGGGTTACCCATTCTGTAAAGTTCAATTCATCTTTATTGAGCTGCTGCTACAACACTGATAAAGCTTTCAAAACAGCTACACGTCAGTAATGGAGCACAACGTGACCTTCTGACCTGGGCCTGAGCTAGTGTGTTTAAATTAAGACCAGGTTAGGTAATTTGTAAGCTTTGACCTTACCGCACAGGGAAAGAATGTGCAAATGGAGTTTAAAATACAATCCTAATCGTCTTATATGTACATCTACGATTGTTTAATATTAAGATTAAAAGCACTAAGTAGTTTTCTTAAAGATTGTTATAGTTTGCACAATAATGATATTTTATTTTAATTTCTATAACTCAACTTGCACAAACATTTGCACCATTTAAATCTCAATATCAGGTGGTTTCTGACAGAAATGTGGGGTAATTGGGGTACTCATCACAACATAGTCAATCTGGCTGTGCATTCAAGTTTAAGAGTGATTAATGTATGCATTTCATTGAAGGGACCACAATTCCCCTGTTAAAAAAGGAGAAGTATTAAGTCCTCTGCACATTTAGTTGCTGTCTGGCCACAATAGCAAAAAATAGGACTGGCTATTCTCTCTATTTTGACAAATACATTCTCTACATATGGGCTCATTTTTGCCATTCTCTGCCGTAGTATGCCCTTTCAGTCAATACTTCAGAGCAAAAACATGTACAATGATTACCAACACTTAGATGGACCTTTTCCAAGCTATCCTCTGACATATTAACTCTCTATTCTCATTAGCGAACATAGATAAGTTAACTGTAGACTGGTCCATAAAATCAATCCCTCGCCTCAAGTGTACAATGTGTGTTTGATTTGGCTGACACTTCGCTGATAAAATGTGATGGTCTACCAAGAAACGACGATAAGAATGGAAAGTACTCATCTATTTCTGTAGCTTTTAGATAAAATGACAAAGGGCCTTAACATAGCAGCTCTGCAAATATTGACTTCTTAGTTACGATAAATTTCAAAATGCAGAAGTTTAAAAGGTCAACTATACGTGAAAGTTTTACCGTCTTGGACACATGAGTAGAAATGATATATACTGAGATATCTTCATGGTGAACAATTTTGAAACAATACTATTTCTTGAGTACAATTTTGGCTGTTCTAAGCCAGCAAATGCAATTATTTAGATAACAGAACATTTCTTTAGACAATATAATGTTATTTTCAACACAAAATAATAGTACTTTTTTTTACATTACCACGTGACTTTATATCAATGTAAGGTCCAGGTAGGTTCCATAGTCGTCCATGGGTATATGCTAGTCTATGTGGTCTTATTTGTTCTGATACAGCTCAAGATCATTCTAAAGCTATATTTCTGTCCAGTAAATGTGAGTTTTTTAGTATCGACACTTGTTCAAATTAGTAGTTTTGTTACTAGTTTTAATAATCGATTAGTCTGTGATTTCTGATACTTCTGACAGCCCTACTCTGAACCACACAGGCTATGCACTGAAAAAGAGTCCTACTTTTTAAACCTATATTGCAAATCTAATCGCAATGCACAATACTCAGAAAAATAACAACTAAATGTCGTTTTCCAAAATGGTGCAGGCCAAAGTGTTTAATTTAACCATCCCTTTTACTGATGATGATCTTTTCTTTCATGTGTAACAGCCATAGATAAAACTATAGACAAACCAAAACATGAGCAGAGGTCCAAGTACGTCAGAGAAAGCGTACAGTAGGGAAGTGTCATTAACCAGGCTTGGGTGCGCTGCTGTTGTTACGTTGCGGCTACCGTGACTGGCCC
The DNA here is from genome assembly GCA_000787095.1 of Periophthalmodon schlosseri. Classification (NCBI taxonomy): domain Eukaryota; kingdom Metazoa; phylum Chordata; class Actinopteri; order Gobiiformes; family Gobiidae; genus Periophthalmodon; species Periophthalmodon schlosseri. The sequence continues at coordinate 9,070 of KN470870.1, forward strand.
ACATCTGGTGCTGTGGCCAATAAAGACGTTTGATAAATATCTGAGTTTTTAACCTTTTAGCTCCTCAGCAAGTGTTGAGTGTCTGGACTGAGTCTGAACTACTGCCAGAATACCATATGTGTGATTGGGGTAGCAGATGGCTTTGTGTTCAAGTCTGAAGATCACTTTATAATTTTAAGATATCCTCCACAGTCATTTTAACCAGGATGAAGTACTTACGCCTCGTTCAGACTGCACCCTGCACCCTGACTGGATCAAACAATTATGGTTTCTGTTTTTTACAATCCATGGTAATTTCATAGAATTAAATGATCTTTTGATGAAAATTCTGGTAGACTATTTTTCCAGTTTCTTTTTCTTTGTTTATTTAAATTGCTATCAAAACAATATGACTCAATTTGAATATGATTTGAATTATGTCTGGGAAATAATTACCCATTAGAGATATTCAAAGCACACATAAACTGATTCAATCCAATGTAAATACAAAATGGGGCTCCTGTCAAGAAGACTTATGTATACCATCTTGAAAGCTGTTGATATCCAATCTTCTGAAATACCTTCTCACCACTTTTTCTCATCTTTAAACAACTCACACAGGAACTTAAAAGACCATTTATCACTGCTACACAGGAAAGACAGCTATGAGGCGTTCAAATGGTTGAAAAAAGAACTGGAAATATGTGCGCCACGCGGAATAAAGTTGGGTTCAGGGTCAGCGAACCAGTAGCTTGGGTTACATAGTGTAGTTTCAGGTGTGCCATGCATTATGGGAAAATGAGTTTCAACACAGTTTCTCTGAGAATCTTTGCTACATTTTGACATTTCCTGTGCCTCAAGGGGGGTGCAGAGGTTTTACGTTTCCAGGCCGTAACAACTTACTACGATCTGCCAGTTTGAAAACATGACACACTTCATTCCTTCAATATTTTGAGAATCCTGATTTAAGAGTATTTTGACCAAAGGAAGGCTGTGGTGGTGCATGGGTAGTGAAATGCCAAAAACTTTTCACTTACGCAATTGCACTCTGCACTGCATGTTTTCCCTATCAACTAATCAGCAATTTTGGACCCATTTCAGATGAGATCTCTTTACAAACTACTCTTTTTTCAAACACAGTGTAAACATTGAGAAGTAAAATGTTGACTGTAATTTTATGCATAGCTGGTGTTATCATCAATTCATGAAGAAGTTGCGCACCAGCATCGTCAATATAAAGAATAGGGACAATTTTGGAAAAAAAACAAAGCTATTTTTCTCTGTTTTAAGTTTTGTGATTAGATTTGTGATATGCGTTTAAAAGGTAGGATTCTGTTCAGTGTGCATGTAGTTAACAACTCCAGGAGCACTTAGTGTAACTCATTAGACCTAGCCTATAAACAGAAACTGTAAACAATAGGTGTGTTAGTTTCAGTGTAACTAGCTCCTCCCTTCAGACAGATATAAGGCAGTGTCCACCAGTGATCTGACCAGAACTGAGGAAGCGGCTTGAATGAGCAGCAAAACATCTTCACTCCAACAACTTTTTGCCCAGCTGACAGATTTGAATTGTTCTTCTTTTACTATTTGAGAAAAAAATAAAAAAGCTGACAGATTGAATTGTTCTTCTTTTACTATTTGAGAAAAAAATAAAAAATAAAATAAAATATGAACTGATAAACTAATACAAGAATCCCATGCATTTCAGAGCACATTTGTAGATGTCTAAACTACAGGCACAAGATTTTGCATGTTGATAATTGTGCCAACTCAAACTACAATTTTGATTCGATTGCAATATATTGTGAGGTCCAAAAGAGGCAGTCAAAATGTTTAACCATAGTTATTGTTGGAAGAAATGGACATTCGATTCCCTGTTACAATGATGCCAAAACCTTTGCACAAACCTACCAACATAATGAGAGAAGGCAACGGGCAAAAGGCAGTCCAGAGGCACATAACTGTCCCAGCAGGACACTGGCCTCGCCCCTTCTGCCCCTGAAAGTTATCCTCCACCTCGAAAGTATTCCCAACCTCTGCCCTAATCCGACTTGGACATAATCCCTTCATTCCTCAGTGTTTATCTGCCCATGCAATATTCCCACTGGTTTCTCAAGTTCCCTCCAGCACCTCCGCCTTCATCCCACCCTCTGAACGCTTCAAGTGAGCAATTCAAAGCAAAAGAGTGGAGATGGAGCCAAGCCAAGAGACCTGGACTAATATGGTCAGGAAGACTGAGAGTATAGTAGATTTATGTTGTTTACTTGAGATATTTCATTAGGTCTGACTGAACTTTTCAATATAGGGCAAACATATTTTTTACATTATGTCTAGGCTACATCTTCAAGACATACTGGATTGTTTGGAAATACAAAACTTTCAGATCCAATTTCATTTTAAGTGTTCAGTCATTGTGCAACGCAAATTTCAGAAACTTCAGACGGTCAAATCTCAAATCAAATGTTCCCATAGATAAGCAGTTGAAGCCACGTTAACACATTATCACTGGTTGTGAGTTTAATGAATCATTTGGAGAATTATTGGTATGGTAAAACTTGTAAAACTCCTGCCAAAGTTGTTTTGCTTTCCCACAGTGAAACACCCAATGTTCATCATGTGTTTTTTTTTTTTATTCCAAATGGCCTTTTCCAAAACAGCACCTTGGGATTTAAATTTGGATAGTGTGAGAAAGTATGTCATCGAAAATTACCATGGTTGACTGTAAGGGTAGGTGATATGCCGCCTGGAAATACATCGCAATTTAGTTTTTTTATCTTGATTTATGCAGTATCTTTTTACATTAGAGCCAACTCAAGCCATCTGCTGCTTCTTAGAGTTCCCACTTCACTGTAATTGGTTAAATCTACCTGCCACTCACTAAGAGCATGAAGGAAGCGGGCTCATTTCAGGAGGAAGGTGGTAAAAGAGTATGTATTTGAACATATAATTGCGTAAAACAGAAAAGCAATGAATCACAACATGACAATATCACCAAAACAGCAAATGGTCTCAGGGATCAGATCACAATTTCATTTTTATTGTCATATTGCTCAGGCCTACAGCCAACCATGTTAAGTTACTATGACAGCCTTTCTCACACTATCCATAGTTAAATTCCACGCTAGTTTTGAAAATGCCATTTGGAGGAGTCCAAAATACATGATGAGCAGTGGGTGCTGTGCAGTGAGAAAGAAAACCAACACTGGCATTTATTTTAAAAGTTTACAAGAGATTTATGTAGTAGCAGTTGATGAAGTGACACATTTAAACTTGCTTATAATTAAGATATTTTACAACTTACAACAAATAATTACATCCCACCAGTTCTCACAAAGTCTGATAAGCAATAAACTAAAACATCAAACTTTTTGAAAAGTTTGATGTTTTAACTTTTCAAATCCCACAAAAAATCTTAAGCATCATTGCAAACAGTTTCTCCCAAAACACACAGGCGACCCTAACTGGGACACGCTCGGTCATAGCTGCACCCTCTCCAGAGTCCAGAGCTTGAGATTCCCTGGAAGAGGAAGGAAGAGGGAGCCTTCCTGGGACATCCCATTGAGCGGATGGTTATTGAGTTCAATTCAAGCAAAAAAAGAGAGAAAAGCCGTGCTGTTTGGATAAGCCCAATGTCAAGCTGCTTCAGGGGGCTACATGTGAGGAGCAAGAGACGCTGTAGTGCTATAAAAACACCATAGAATCAGTACCAGGATAGAGAGAAATACTCAGATAAAGTACTAAAATAACAAAATAACTGTCTTACAGTAAAAGTGTGTTCACTTTTTTTCCATGTAAAACAAGTTAGTTCTGATTTAAAGTTGATAAACAAGCTAATATAGGCCATAATGGAAGCAGATAATGAAGTATCTATCATTCTCTCTATTCTTAAAGGCGCTGTACATAATTTGTACTGTTTTAAAAACATGAAAAACAAAACTAGTTCATTTTAAACTTTCTGAGGCCAGAGCTGAGATTTGCTGTGACGGCAAAGCTAACAACAACTTGCATGCTAATTGTGCATTTCCTGATTATCAGACAGTAAAATGCTTTCTAATTAAATGCAGTTGCAGGCAATACCGGGGCAAGAGAAATTTTGCTCAAATATAGGGGAAGGAATCAGGTACAGAACCTTTTGAAATGTGAATTGAGTGTGAGGAGAGAGAGGTGAGTTTTTCTTCGGTGGTAGGGGGCATGTGGGTGAGTGGGTGGAAGTTTGTATGTAAAGTGGAGAGCATGTCCGTGCATGTGCTGTCCGGTGTCTATTTGTGATTCATACAATGCAGCGAGACCACACAGTCCTTCTGGTATGTGGGATTTCCAGGTTGAAAATAGCTGTGCTGAGCGGTAAGAGCTAGCAGGGCAGGAACAGGCAGCCGGCACAGGGGCAAGAGGGCAAGAGGAGGGGAAGAAGCAGGGTACTGGCACGAGCTACAACACAGGAGGTGTAAAGTTACGCCTAAAGAGCGTGATGTGCCAAGGATTAGTCAATTTAGCTAATGTAGTAAGTAACTGGAGGTTTATATAATTCATTTAACAAGAAGAGGAAACTATATATTAATTGACTATAAGTATTCATAGCCCATTTTGTGTTGTTCTGGCTGACGTTCAAGAAAATTTTTATGTTTTGCCATTTCCAAATGAATGGGTGTTTTGACACATAAAAATGAAGCTGTGACAGATAATTTATGACTAAGTGAATAAGCAAACCATCTCCATGAAGCAAGTATTTTACTATGGAATGCTACTGCATTGTCAGTCTGATGGATCATGAATCATTACTAAACTTATATACACACACACACAAATTTAATAATAAAATGAAACAAAATATCCAAATAGCAGTTTGAAGTGACAAAATCTTGGACACTTGAATTCATGTAAACATCATATGTGTTTTACTATTGTATGGGCCAAATCTAAACATAGCGGTTACTCCCGGCAGCTTGATGTACGATCATTTGGAATACAGAACAAGAGCCAAAACAACAGACAGCAAATCAGTAAAAGGCAATTTTGATTAATAACAATAACATCTTTGAATTTACAAATTATCACATACTTCCTAAAACCAGCAAAAGAGTTATTGTTATACATACACTTCCTCAGTGTAAGCAAGCATCATCATGCACACTGCTGTCATATATAGGCCTAAATAATATACAAATGACTATCATGGTGGTGATATTAACAATGTACGGTACGGGTGCCTTATCAATCGGCGTAAAGTAACGTAAACTGGATAACTTTCAGATGCTATAGCTCGCTTGATGCAGGTACGCATCCAGGTGTTGTTATTACACGCAGTCCTGGAAAAACCTCTGCTATACTCCGGGTCGTTCCTATGTGCTGCACTTTAAACAGACCACTATAGTGTGAACTCGGGGTGTGCGCATATTTGAACCCTGCATCAGCGCCTGAATGAGTCACCTGTTGCATCTTGCTGCTACAAAGAACCGTGCGTAACGCTCAACACCACGTTTGTCGTGAAGGCGGTATGTTAAGTGCGGTGAAGGTAAAGAAATGTTGCGTAGAGTTCTCTGATAACTTACTGGCGCTCCCATGCCCCAACAGCAAAGTTAACAAGAGGAAAAACATAGCTCCTCGTACGGATAGCGAACAGCGCCGTGGCTCCATATTTCTCTATCCGTCGCACCAGTCTTCGCATTCAGCTGCTGTTTGGGTAAAGCTATCTCAGTTCGTAAAGTCCCGCGGATGGGTACGGTACTGTTTGTTGTTTTCCACTCGCGTGCGCTCCCGTCTCCTCTCCACACCGCTCCGCAGCTGGACAGTCACTGCGGAGACATCCATAGGCACAGTCCGTTGTATATACAGTGACAGGAAACCGGAGGAGGGAAGGAGAGAGGGAGGACCCGAGCTCGCGCGCTCTCGGTGGGCTGGTTGGTTGTGTGTGTGTCTTCGTCGTGACGTGATGGGGGACGTGTGTTTTTAATACGCACTTACTTCAGGGGACTTGGCAGCTCGCATGAGGGCAAAGAGAGAAAGTTATGGTCTAGGATGACAGATTTTGTGAAGATTGTATCAGTTTGTGGTAGTGGAAGTTGGACAATATAGCTCTAGTGTTATTTAGAAGCAATCAAATTTCAACTAAAACAAAAATAAGAACTCCCACTTAGTCTAGACCGATATGGGTTGTAATCAAATAGGAGATAATTATCTAGGATATGGGGATGTGTTGAAAACCAAGACGGACTCAAGATAGAAAAACTTACACTATGCTGCTGGCACACGTTTTGTTGCTCTGTATGTAAATCAATATCATTAAAGATGAACCATGCAACTTTTTTGGTGGGGCCACCTGCTTGTCTCCATGGAGATGTTATTGCTGTGCCTAGAATGTTCCACATTTCCTCTAGTGGGGTTTTTAACCTTTCAGAGTCCACAGAGCCGAGCAAATGATGCCACCAGGCCAACTTACAAGTCAGGCAACCCCACTCACCATTTTTCCCCAAGGTATTTTTGATAAATGCCAAATAAGATCAATGCCATATTGTGAAACATTCTAGGCACAGCTATAACAACGTGGATCCTCTCACCAAAAAGTTTCATAGTACACAAAAATGGTAATCAGATGGACTGTGTTTGTAATTGAACCCTTGCATCTTGAGAGAAAAGTCCTGAGTGGAGGCATTATGTTGTGGTTTTGGGTTAGCCTCCAGAAAATGTGTGCTGGTCAATGAGAAGTGCTCTTTAAGCATGGAAACACCACTAGCATGTGTGTGAGGGCCTAATGGTACTTCAGAGCCATAGTTAGGTCATTTGGATAGAACACGTTTTTGGAATTACCCAGAATATTCATTTTGAAACTTGGGTGAAGTTTTTGGTGACTGAAGAATGCATTCAGGTAATGTAGCCCTACTTCATTAAATACAATTGCACATTTTCCACTGTTATTATCACTATTACTTACCAGTATTACAACCACTGCAAAGCAAACTGAGACTACTACAAAGATTTTTTGTAAAATACTTCGGTAACAGCATAAAATAACTACACCTTTATAAAGCATGAAGAAATGAAGAAGGGGATGGCAAAAGCTCTGAAACAATTCATTATATCTATGACCTGATCATGTAACTGCACTGAAAATACTACAGCTGCATGTGAGTTCATGCAAAAAAAACAATGTATACAGAAAAGTACTAGGAAAAAGTCTATTTATATGGAAAAAGGCAGATCAAACACAGTATTCACTCTCAAAGCTCCAGCTAATCCACTTCCTACCTTCTCCTTTTTGCTGTTGTAAATAAAGTAATTTGTTTACTTTTACAAATTATGATGGAGTAAAGCACCATCGACCGATTAATTGACTAAACGACTAAAGGCAGCCCTTAACACTGTTGCTATCCTTAATGTCCTCACAGATATGCAGAGACATGGACTGGTGTCAGTGGTGTGTGCAATTACTTGTCCAAATGCAGTAATTCTCCTCGGTAAACAGTTCTGTATTTACACAAACACACACATCAGAGAGGAGGCTGCTGCTGCCAGATCTGTACAGCGGAGCTCTCACACATTCATAAAGAGGAGACTTGGATACACGCACAAACAGCCAGTGTAATAGAGCTGGCCAGCATGCACCAGTTTACAGTAATGCAGTATAATGACCTCATAGTATCAGAGCCAAGATGGACTCGAATCACTGTGAATGGTTTGTTAAACATGTAAAAAAAAATGTTTACTGTACTGCTGTGATGCATGACTGTAGTATGGCGCACATAACAACCACACACCACTGAGGTTGTAGGTTCAATTCCTAAGTCCACTCAAAATTAAAGTCATCATGTTCTACTATTCCATTTGCTATTACCATTTGCTGTGAGAGTGACTTGGGTGGTAGTGTAGTCAGCCTATAACAGGGAGGCTGGCAGTTCAAATCCACCTCTAGTCTGTTTGAAATGTTGTGCTCTTGGTAATTAATTGTAAAACTAGTAGACTAATGAAACTAAGGATTCATCCTTTTGCAGACAGTCAGTTTTGTGGTATATTCTCACCATACCCTGAATTACCTGAAAGAAAAGTTCTGCATATGCCATAGTGACAATACTCTGTGTTTGTATTGTACTATGTCAACATATTAACCTTGGAAGTTTTGGCTGGTGGAGGTGACATAAATAACCAGGGCACTTGTCACAGCCTGTGTCAGGTCTGAGTGTTGAGTGACAGAGTTGGCAGGGTGCAGTGTGAACAGTAGCTAGGACAGCTATGATGGGGTGGTCACATGATCAACAGGTCCGAACAGGCCACTGGAGCCGAACCAAAAAACATATTTCAGTCAATGTCAACGTCAGTTTATATACACAACAACAACAGTGACAGTGACTCAGTGGTTAGAGTATAAACCAACATGAAGGTCGGAGGTTCGATTCCCACTTGGACCAGGTTCTGTGGTTGTGTTCTTAGGCAACTAGGCTACGATAAATGTGGTGTGTTATGTGAATGATTAGTGGTGGTCGAAGGGGCCAATGGTGCAGACTGGCAGCCTCGCTTTCGTTAGTCTACCTCAGGGCAGCTGTAGCTACAGATGAAGCTTGCCATCACCAAGTATGGAGCGAATGAATATAGTGTAGCGCTTTAAGAACTTTGACAATCAATCAATTCCACCAATGCTATACTAATGATTTGAGCACAGCCGTAATGATGTATAAGGCATATAATCATAAGCTCCCTCCTTGTTTACAGATGTTATTCGAACAGAGAGAGAGTCAATATCATCTTAGAAGAACAGGTATATTCAAAAAAAGTAAGACTAGAACCAGTAAAAAACATCATTGTATTTCTGTTCGAGGGGTTAGTGTGTGGAACAACCTTGATGACAAATTAAAAAGCTCCTACACAATAGGAGCATTTAAAAAGAGGTATAAAACATTACTTTTTAAAAATTACAGGACTCAGGAATGATCCATGTGAACTGCTGTGGTTTGTAGTTTTCTTCTGTACATATTGAGTCATATGTTGTAGAACTGATATGCTGCTTTTCTTGGAATTCTTGTGCGTTATTATTAAATAGGGTTAGGCATTATAAGTAATTTTTACTTCAGCCTAAACCCTTTCGCTCATGATAGAAATGTTATGTACAATCTTATACAAGTTGAAAAATGTTTGATTTTGAATGTAATGACCGAATAAACTAAACTAAATAATCCTTAGCTTTGAAAAACAACCTACTTTGCAATGGACAACCCTATGGAATATCATATTTAAAACAATAGGAAATACCTGAAAATATATCTTACTAATGATAACGATCACTCACATTACGTACTGTCACATTTTCATTCAAACATAGCAACAAGTGAGTGAAGTGCAATTACGCAAAGCCCATAAAGCAGAGGGAATCAAACCTGTTTGTTTAGTATATGTTTACCAGTCACATGTTCTGAATCATAGGAGCTTAGGACTGAAAACGTGCCTGTGTCCCATATGACCACCACATCCAAATCTGTTTTTATTGTGTCCAACTACAAATAAACTCGGTTTGGCACCATGTTCAAAAAGGCCAGATCTCTTTTAAGTACCAAACATTTTAGGGATTAAAGGCCTATTGTGGGATTAAAATAACACGCCATGCCCTGTTGGGTGACTCAGTAATCACATTGTAATAATAGAAATACTTTCTCCACAAATTGTTTATTAATGGTTGGAAACATTCACAGTCACAAAACATTGCACTTTTAGCTGTAAATTGAAGTACTTTTTGTTGTTATCAGAATCACAATGAATTATCCCCAGGAAGGAAATTATTTTTGTTACAGACATGCATTGCTGACCAGAAGAAGAAATAGAATTTGTTATATAAAATTAGTATTTATTTATTTACTGATGCAAACATCCAAATCTTCCTGTATGAATGTGTGGTAATCTACATTATTCAGTGCACTCTTTTTCCCTCAATTGGAAGAGCCAACATCCATACGTAGTTTTACCCCTTACGTGTTCAGATGTCTCTCCTGTTTAAATTTGAAACATTTTCTCAATAAATGACATGTTTTTTATTTACACAGACTGGCTCCATGTGGATTAAAACAATCACTGCAATATTTCTGTCTCTGGTCAACGTCTAAAGAAAGTCAATTTGTGACACATTCGATTTCATTTAAAACGGTCAAACAGACCATGGACACATGGCGGCTTATCCACTTAAACATAATTCAATAATATGATAAGCTCAATATGGTGACAACTGCTAAGGGAAAAGGCATAACATATGTTCTTGTAATATTATCCATATTCTTACACAATATACTGGGAGAAAGTATATCAATGTAACCCTCACAATTTTCCATAACAATTTCTATAATCATGTTATACAGCTCTGTCTTGAAATAAACAAATTGTACTTGGGGCATATTGGCACACTGGAACTACTGATGATTGTTTAAAGGAACTGTATGTAGCCTATGATCACAACTGAACCTGGGTTGCCAGTGCCTTAACCTGCACTTACAAGTTTTTGTCATTCTCAGTACATGGGCAGTCCGTGCCTCATGTGAAACCTCAGAGCCTCCAGAATTCACTCACTGAGCTGCAGACGCTGCACCAACACTGATTAATGATGGCTGCAGGTGCTGGGGTGTAGGTAGTGAGGATTCAGATCAGAGACAGAACTTTTAGGTTTGAACCAACTGGATTTCAGCACTGAAACTGGCAACCCAAATGAGAGACTCATTCATCTTTCTGATTGGATCCAAAACACCAAATAAGATAAACAACTTGGCCATCATGTGCAATATTTTTGTTATTCATAATAAATCAGCTTTGATTGTTATCAGTAAAAATTACATTTGATTTGAACATGTCTACCTCGTATCTGGGGATATTTTCTAAAACTCCAAACTAAGAACAAATGTATGGTACAAGATACCTAACAAATACAACCATGAGAATGCAGTTGAAACCTGAATAACAAGTCTACGGTATTTTGGGCATGAGATGAATTATAATTTAGATGCATAGTACAACCCAACATGTAACAACCTGAATATTTTTTAACAAAGGTGTTTCCCCAAAGTTTCAACTCCCATGACAGTTACACTTACACTTCTATAAAACACACATTTTCCGGATCAGGACTTGGCCAAGAGGTTATTTGACTTGGAGAAACGATCCAGATTTTCTTCATTCTGTTGTTGCATGAGAGATGGTAACACGCTAAGTTCTGTGGTTGATTTTGTGAGAAAGTGTTTGCCAGAGTATTTCCCAGTCGAGAAAGTTGCAGTTGCTCCGGTTCTACAGGCTGATAACAGAGGAGCTGACGGATGATCTGTGATTGGTTCATTACACTGCCCCAGGCCATGGATATGTTTAAGTACCGCACGCTTCACTTCCTGTTTGTCAGTCAATATTCTTGTAACTCATGTTTATAACATAGTACTACTGTTCAAACTCAATTGAGTGTGGATAATTTGATTATCAAGATCAAGATTACTAATGTTGAGTCAGTGATTTTTTTTTCTGTGGGTAGAAGCCATCAGTAGAGTACTGGTGACACTACATGATATACAATTCTTTACTAGGAGCATGGGACTCATAAGGAAGAGTAGAGGGCTAGGGATTTGTGGTTTGATCCCCATTCCCTCCCCTTGGGCTGGTCACTTAACTTTGCCCCTTGTATGTTTGGATGGTTAAAGATGTGAGTGTACCAAGTGTAACCTCTTAAAATGACAACAGTAAGAAAAAGAAACACATAATCATACAAACAGTAGCTTTACTTATACTTACATTATAAACACGCTTTCCATAACAAAAGCTTTCAGTGTCCCAGATGTAACTTTGGGTCAAGAAGGAGGTGACTTCATATAATCACTGCAAGAACATGAGACTTCAATCAAAGAATCATTTGTTTTGGGTTTGTGTCCTTGTGCATATGTTTGGTGCTTTGTCTTTTTATCTGAATTAATAAATGTCAGATTAAATAACACATTTGGTTTGCATAAAGTGTAGTGTTTTTGTTTGTGTCATGTCTTTAATCTCCATTGTGTTTTCTTAGTTCGAGATAATAACACTCTGTCTCAATGTTTTAGGCCTGTAATACAGATGTGCTTATTTCCTAACAAAGGCTCATATTTCACCATTGCATGTATTATATGCAGGGAGGATATTAAAGCATTAAACATCATCTTGTAAAAGTGACTTGCTGTCAACTGATTATGCAACATGGGAGTTACCACTAAAACAGTGAGAGCGCATACCATCTCAGCTCAAGCCAAATGTCAACAACTTTCAAACCAAGCTTTCATTAGAAGTCACAGAATGACTACATACTTTGGTGTTCTACTCATATTATATCAGAACATATCCTCTTAAACTGTTTCATGTATTTTTACTGTCCAAAGGAATGACATCATAGCACAATGCGGTTTGCTTAGCTGTGGAAAGAGTCCGAGCCCGTGGCCAAAGGGGTTTCCCAGTGAAAGCAGGATAATGGCAGGGCTCACTCTAATCGGACAATTAAAAGTCAACCACTCATTTTATCAGTAATCCTTCAGCATTTTATTACTGTGGCTCCCTGTGGACAGTTAAGTGACTGATGAGTTACAACAGGGACGTGGGGGGGTGTGGTTGTGGTAAAGATGATTTTCAAAGATGAAAAAAAGGGAAAATGTCAGAGCATAAACTTAAACATTGACAGTTTTTTAGAAATAATAAAAAGTATAGGCATAGATATCGATATTCATTGGAAGTGGGTGACAGGGGCTCGGTGGTTAATGCACTCATCTATAAACCCACTCAACTAAAGCACTCATCTATAAACCCCTCACCTGACCTTTGTTCAGGCTTACCTGCTGTCTCTGGTCTTCTTCTTTCAGGCCAAAGCTGGCACACTATCAAACTGCAGTAACATAGATAGCATCTACTGTATGTGTACAAATACATGGAGCAGGTTAGCCAATCTAATTACAGATGATACCTTGAACTGGATACATCTGATATGAAATCTCATTCTATTGCTTTAGTGTTACAGCAATCAGTAGATCTAAAATGTTGACTAAATGCCATGAAAAAGTATCCAAAACAAAAGAAACTGGCTCAAGTACAGACCCTTGGGGCACTCCATGAGTAAATACTACTAGTAAATGATGAGTGAGTGACTACCCATTTCTGCCATGCCAATAGATTGTATGTGATTCATCTTATTCTGTATTGCTCAGTATGTAATGAATGTTTGGCTACTACATAAGGAAGAATGAACAACAGCTACTTGAACCTACCATTCTCTATGAATATTAAAAAAAAACAAAAACATGTTACAATTACTTTAACAGAAGTCACACCTTTTAAAGCGCATGTTGGTATTACAGTTGAGTTCAGTGAGTGTGTAGAAGTGGGTTAAGTTGTGCGTTTGTGTGCGTCCGCTCCTGAGGTCCAGCAGACTCCAGAGAGGAATGTAGAGAACAGCTGTGGACATGACTGAAGGAATTTACACAGAAACTTAAGCCCAGAGCAGAATCACACACTCACATACACACGCTAGGCCAGGGAAGGTCCAGTCTGTCATAAGGAAGCTATAAACAACACTATCACCAACACTGCTATGATTGTGAATAAGTTGTAATTGTGAATCAGATCCATGGGGACTTATACTTTTTAAGCTCCCATATTTATTTTTATTCTATATAGCTTTTTGTTATGTAATGCAGGTACCGTGGCTGAATGGCTAGCACTACGCCTCACACCAAGAAGTTTCCAGGTTTGACTCTCCTGCGTCAGGGTGGGTCAGATTGCCCCAGTGGCTTTGAAGGATGGGTCAGAGGACAGATTTCCAATACATGGACAATAAAGTACCTTAACTTTAATATTGTTGTCACGAAAAAATCCTTTTTAAACAATTCCTTTTGGAAACGTTCCCGCCTTCTAAATAGATGCAATTTCTCTACAGTTTCAACACTCAGAAAAACACTACAAAAACACAACTTGATAATATTCTTTTTAAAGGTGCACTATGTAACTTTTCTGATGGAGGGTCTGCCTCTGCCTCCATGGAGATGCTATTGCTTTTCCCAAAATGTTTCCCCATAAAGAAACTATTATTTCATGATAGATAAGTTATACGCCACACTGTGGAACATTCCAGGCAAACCAGTGACATATCCATTTAGACAAGCAGGTGGCAGACCTCGCAGCAAAAAAGTTACATACTACATCTTTAAATAAAGTATATAATTGCTTGACCTAAGATGCACCATAGTATGTCTAGAATAACAAGTGCAGCTGTGAAGTCTATGAACTTAGCCAAATACTGTACAGCAGACTAAACTGAATTTTGTAGAATGGTATGATAGATAGTTGGATTAAAAGAGCACTTTAAAGATGCACTATCCAATATTCTGTCATCCTCTCAAGTAAACTAAACACATCCGCATTAATGCACTCAATCGATCTGTCTTTGTGTCAAGATGATGCTTTCGGGAATAAAGTAAAATACAGTGAAAACCAGTACTTCACTCACACATTTCAATAAGCAGTATACACAACAAGGAGATCTTTGGTTGGTGTTGGGCAGCAAAAGTTCATTTACCATCATTTCAGAGCTAAAGAGAGCAAAAACACTCATAATGTGTAAAGGCTGGTCTTGCGTCATTGCGTCAGAGCAGCAATGACAGATATTCACCCTGGAGACATGCGAGGAGTCTCTGTACAGCAACATATTTAAGTGACAATTTAATATACAGCCATAAATGAAAGTATGCAAGAACGTTAAACAATCTTTACTGGAAGTATGTGCCAAAGTACTTTAGTCATGCCTGTCATGATAATAAAAAGCAAAATATATACTTTCCCACAATATTTTAAAGGAATAAACAATATTTAAGTACTTTGGGAGTACTTGAACCGTTTTTAGATCTCTTGCGTGCAGTAATTCCTTCAAAATCATCTATGGGTATGCAAGGTTCTCAATAGTTCTAATATTTGTTTAACTTAAAGTCAGTTTTGTGCTTTTGGTTCCTGATTTGGGTAATTTCTCGGTTAGAACTACTGTAGCAATGATGTAGTCAAACATTTAGACCTGGTTTAACCCTAGATTAGACCTTGAATAGACCTATTATAGACCTGGTTTACATCTGGTGATACTTGGAAAGCTGTTTTCTACTTGAAACGTTTGAGAAACACAGTACCATTACTTACACATCTGTTATTTGTTGTGCTTGTTATTTTTGTATACGCTGTACTGTACTGTATAGTAGAGCTTCTTATGATCACAGAGCCATGACTTTTCCACACATCTCTGGACTCAAGTTGACTCCTGAGCTGCTCTTTTGTCTTTTTGGGACATGTCCAAACATGCCCTGAGTTCTACCACAGCAAAGCTCTTGGGTTCCTGTTTGAAGAGGATTCAGAAAACTTTCAGGCATTAAAAAGTGAAAACAAGGATACAGTGTTTCTTCACATATCCAAATAGCAATAATAGTACGTTTGTGTGACTACAGCTTCCTACAGTTACACCACACAGGTAAAGTAAAGTGTCTTGCCCAGTGACACAACATGAAATTGAGACAAAAAGTTACTTACTGATAGAGAGAAACTGGAAACTAAAGATTTATTTCCATTACTCTCAATTCAATAGCAAAAGTAACAATTATACCACTATCAAGACAATATTTGACCATTCACCTCCTCTATGGGAAACATACTATAATGACCCAGTAATGCCATTCTAAACATCCTACTGCACACAAACATAACCATAACTGTGTGTAATCGGCACATCCTGGTACCATTAGTCCCGGGATGCTCAGGGTTAGGGCACTGTGGGCGGGTGGTTCCTGACCCCCCCCTTCCAAACACACACAGATTTTCACAGGGCTAATTGAAAGCCGCTGCTGGTTTGGTGTTGAAGAGTGTGCAAGTCCACCTGTTGTGTCGAGGAGTGAGGGAGAGCCAAGAAGCAACTGATGGCTCTGAGCTGAGGAGTTCAATGTAAGAGATAGACAGGAAAAGATGGAGTGTTGTATTTTAATAAAGACTGAATTAATGAGCTGGTGCTGACAGATGACTGGCAAAGTAATGATTTGTAATTAATATAATCTCATCATTTAGGGCCCAGGCTAAGGATTGAAATCTGTGAGTGAGTCTCCATGAGCAGTTTCATTCCCACTGAGAATAGACATTCACTTGCAAAAAAAGAAAAAAAGAAAAAGAAAAGGAGAAAGAATGCATCCCTGTGGATACCCAATGGATACAGTACTAACCTCCAATGCAGATTTTATTATGTATCTCACACTACTGCACTTCATTAGAAAGTACGAAGGCCAATAATATTCAGGCGCTCTTTGTTTTGGATGCTGAAATGCACACATTGTATTTTAAAGTATTACCATATTCATGAATATAAGGAAGATAGTGACAAAACATTACATCTAGAACTCAAGCTTTTCACACCAAGTACCAACTAAGAAAATAATTGAACAAACAAGGATAGAGTGCAGGAGTACAAATATATGACTAGTCCTCAATTTAAAATGTTTGTTTTATTCTAAAACTTTATTCCACAGTGTTTGGCAGTAACTTTTTGTAATTTGTTCAAACGAGTTGTCTCCAAACAGAATTTAGCTGCACACAAAGCTATAAACAACTTTCCTAAACACTACCGTACTGCATGCGATGATGTGTGAACATGCATCATGAGCAGACCCTGTGTGCATACCAATGGAAAAAAATGCTAATTGAAACACACTCTGTGACATTTTAACAATAGATTCCCATTACAGTCTCTTAAACTGGACATTTAGTGACATTACTGACATTTGCCATCAGCTCTTCCTCCCTCTCTCTCCATTGTGCTGTGTGCGTGTGTGTAAAATGTGTGTGTGCTGTTGAAGGAGCAGCTTGTGTTGAGAAAGCAGCCATTCTCTGTGTGGATACAGAGTCCATTCAGTGCACATAGGGCCATTTCATCATGTCCTCACTCAGCACTAGTCAATGCTCTGGGAAGTACCCCACACCCCAGCCTCAATCCCCACGCCCAAATGCACTGTCATCCACCCACCAACACTGGAACGGGGGAACCATTGTTACACAGGAGGAACACACAGATAAAAAAGTTATTTCCTTAACACAGTATTTGAGAGATATAGAGGAACTGAGAAACATTAATGAAAATATTATGTGGTTAATGTTGTATAGAAGGATAAAGGGAACTGTTAAACTTAACTGTTAAAGGGAACTGTTTTGGCTGAATAATGACCTTCAGTTATGAGTGACTGACCATCTCAGTGATTTTCAGTTTGTTAAAAGAGCCATGTAATAATAAGACAGAGTCTTCTTCATGCTTATGTGTTGACTTAACTGTATTGTCAAAATACATTACTGATTGCATGGCTGAATGAAATAAATGAAATGAAAAATGAAATGAATATTGCTCACTTGACCAACAGAAAGACAGAAAATAAGAGTTTGAAAAATAGGTTAGATAACCAAACAATAAAACTTGGCAAGGAACAAAAAGACCAAGACAGAGGAATCCAGAGTGAGGGTCGGGGTCTTACCTATTAGCATGTAGTTCCTGGAAAGTTGAAATTGTGAAAATAACGGTTAATAATCCATTTTCTAAATGTTAGTATTCCGTGAGTGCTAAAGTTACAGTTAGCTTCTTATCAGGCATAACAAAAAGCACCTAAAAGACAACAAAAATTTATAATTAAACAATTAGGTACCTAATTTCAAATGTATTCAACCACTTGTATTGATTATAACTGCTCTTTCACTTATCTGAACAATTATAGATTCCACATCTTTACTCCTCTGAAAAATCCAGTTTGTTCTTTCAACTCACTGCAAATTCCATTAACCTTATCTTGCAATTCTCTTTTTTATTTGCCTTTCCTTCAGTAGCTCCATCTGTGCCTATAACTTATCTGACAGTGATCCTCCGACATCCTCACACAGGGGGACAGGAGGGAG
>KN470870.1:30716-44790 GCA_000787095.1 Periophthalmodon schlosseri
GCTTAGCTATACCGTCAATCAAACCTGTTGCTGACGCTAGTGGGAGCAACCTTGGGGAAAGAAAGCGCCTGATTTGTCTGTTATTAATGTTCATATCTTGATTTATGGGCACAATAGTGAAATGAAAACACCAGGATCATATAGAGCGGGTTAATATGAACATTTTAAGACCAAAATGACAAGCCTGATAGCAGCAGTTACAGAGAGAGGGGTGACAGTCTTTCAGTAGAAAGTGAGTTGGAGCCAGAGTCAATGGAGCCGGAAGTGTGGCCATGATCACTTCCTATTTGCAACGCAGCGGCTATTAAGTTAGCTATGTCCATTTATATATACAGTCTATGGCTCTAACTGCTGTGTCATGTCCAATACATTTTTGAGGCCAGAAAATAAAGTGTCAAATCTTACTGATAATGGCTTTAGAATAATTTAATCAAACTACAAAAATCTTATAACAGTTAAAAAATTGACCAGGGCTGCAATACCACAATGATCTTTACCCCTAAACTCTGAGCAGACTGTGTCACCATTAGTCATATCAGGTTTGAGATATTTTTCAAGTATTGTTTCTGTGTCACATACAATGAGGTTAGAATCTTGATTGTTCAAATTATGAGCTGAACAGAGACCTACATTCTGAAATTCTTCAACACTGAAAGAAATATGCCATTTAGAATACTTTTTGTTTCTTCGTCCAGACATCTGCAGAGACGTGACTGTTGGGAAATGATGGGCAACGTGTCCTAATAATTGTCTAGACATTTTTCTTCTTAAGAAATGAGACATGAGATTATAGACATGACATTACAAACAGGAAGGGAAAGACAGACAGCATTTAATTACAAACTCATGAGCTTCTAGACAGTTTTTTCCCCCTGGAACACAAAGTAACATATTTGCCAAAATTTAAAAAAATGTAATGATCACTATGGTGAAAATAAAGGAAAACAGTTTTACATGCTCTTCCATTTAACATGTTTATAACAGAATTGCAATTATCCAACTATAATTCTTCATGTAGACTAGCATTTCCGGCATATCGGGGTCTGTGTTTGTTCCCGACATGTAAGACTTCCTTTTTGCCCCTAATTGTTGTTTTAGAGTGAGTCCATCAAACCCTTCAGAGGAAGATGCAGTGATCCAGGATTAGTGCTGAGGCGCTAGTGTGGAGACAGCTGCACGTCTGAAGTTAAGGGGGAATTTCGCTCATACTGGAAGCACATCAGAGATTAGAAGGTATATGTTTCATAATTAATTGATCATTCCTGCAATACAATATTCTCAGACAAGTTGCATTATTTTATTCAAATTATGATATTACTGGCATTTGTCTTCAACTCCTTACCTTGACCACCATGGTGTCAGGGCCCCTGGGAGAAAAATACAGTCCAATGCACTGGATTTAAAGCTTTAAGACACACAAAGCACCTATTATGGTGCATTATGGTACAGTGCATTATGTATTTACTCCACACTTTGTGGTAAGCTATTATTGTAGCCACAGTTGCCCTGAGGTAGACTGAGCAAAGCGATGCTGTCAGTTAGCGCCATCAGTCTCTACAGCCACCACCAACACTCACCCACAGTATGTATGTGGTGTATGTAAGTGTCACAGTGTCTTCTTGCCAGGGTATAAGGCTCAAGATTATTCATTCAAAACATTATTCACACTCAGTTGTCTATGTTTGTTTCTTTGGGTTGAACTGAATTTTGACTTCCAAGAAAAGGAATAAATGGATGCACACTGGATTAGCATTAAGTATTATATAACAGACCTCAATGTTTATTTTACAATGTGATTTTTATTCTATTTTCAACCCTTTACATCAGGTAATTTACTACAACCAGATATAAATTATTATAAAATTATTTCTATTCTATGGCAAAATCTTGTCAGTTCCAGTAGTAGTCATGTTTCCCTTCCAAGAAATCAATAATCAATAATAGTTTTGCTTGTGATAAGAATCATGGCAAAAGCACAAATCCTTTTCCAAAGTACCTCATGGATATTCACAAGAATGTTTCTGATAATAAAGCTCTTCTCTATAAAGAACCATTTGTTTTGGTCTATTGGGTATTAGGTCATGATGATTCATAGCAGTGTGTGTCAGGTGGATATCTGTGTAAGTTATTGCAGAGAGAGGAGTGAATCTGAAAACAAACTAGAGATAAGATAAGTGGTTAGGAAGACTCTCTGTAAACACATGCCAGTGTCTATTGACAGCAACTAGAGAAAGCCTAATGTGATGTAACTTGTGTGATATTGGAATGCAAAAATAAAGTTTGATTCGCAAGCCCTGTTCTTTTACCTAGTGGAGGGTGCAGAGATAGTTATTATTTAATTATTAGAGTTATTAGTTTACCTGGAATGTGCCACAGTATGACAGTAAATTCATTTTCCATTAACATCAATAATCAGGTGGTGGGCCCAATTCCAGAAAAGTCACATTAAGTGTGCATGCCATTGGTGAATGGGGTCTAGGTGCTTCTGTTACCCCCATCAACCTATATCATGGACAGTGGGCTAGTCATCCAGATACAGACTCTTGGCCGTGATCCCAGCTTTAAATCAGGAAAAGTGTTCAGGACTGCTTGTGTGTTGTACAAAAAGATGGTTTGTTGACATTTAAAATATATTTTCAGTAACTTAGACTTGAGATTAGATACAAGTTACAACAAGATGGATAAAAGGTGAACTCATTTGCATCCTTGTTCAGAGAATTAAACTTTGAGCGCTTAGAAAACTGTCTGTTTCTCGTTGTGTTCAGCTGATGAAGTATGTATTTCAATATCCAACTTAGCCATATTAACATACTCTCAACTCTTTATTTGTGTCCTCTTGGGTCATCCTGACCAGCTTATAGAAGAACATGGGAATTTTGGGATCACTTGGGACGTGTACTTCTGGCAAAAGCCTTTTGGAAATTCCCAAACAAAATGGAGACCCCGGTGAATCTTGTCTGACATTAAAAACAACACTTATAACTATATTCCCGTTATCTTTGCTTTTGTTTCATTACCGTCATTTTGGTTGCAGCCTATCACAAAGAGAATGGGCTTTTCTCCATAATCTCCCTCAGCTTCCTGTGCTTCCTCCTCTAATTCATCACTTATCTGGCTTTTCCTGGCTCGAATACAGGAAAGACGGACGTAAGCACAAGGCGTTGTTGCAAAACTGGAGCAGAGGGCAGGGCAAATCATTCGAAGATCACCCTGCCAAAGACTGCAGCAGTGCAAATAGGCAGGCATAAGATCTGGGTGTGAAGATCAGTTATGATTAAGTTTAATGGGTTGGAATGGCTTGAAAAATTGAGAACTTGGCAAAGTAGTTTATAGTCAGTGAAGATGGACAACTTGAAGGATTATGTAAAATCAACTTGGTGTAATGGTGTATAATGGTGTTCCCTCATCATTTGCCGACTCAAAGTTGGATTTTGATTAATTCATGCATGTTGAAGGCATGAGTGCTCAGGAAAATACCTGCTTTAATCTACCTCTTATCCCCACCCACAGCCCTATGGTTGCACCATGCAACCTAAAGCATGCACTATAGCTAAGGTTATCCTGACCAAGCCTAGCTCAAGATGTGGAGATGGGTCCCACTGCTCCTGACAGGTTGCCCCAGTAGTACTGAAGGATGGGTGAAATGCAGAGGACAATTTTCCCAGCAGTGACAATAAAGGCTAAGCTTAACCTTATTTGAAAAAAACAAAAACAAAACAAAAACGTATTAAGCCGTTTTAGATCATATTGCAGATATTGCAATTTGTAAAATGATGATCAATTCTATGTTATAGTTCACTAATAAGTATCTTTAAAAAAGCAAAATATTCCTTCATTCATTAAGTTTTTCATCACAGTCACAGTCACCAGCAGGGAGATCAATAGTTCAATCCCTGCTTGGACCAATGCATACTGTTGTTGTACTCTTGGGCAAGGCATTTAACATTAATTGCCCATGCGTGAATGTGGAGTGTGAGTCATTGATTGAAGACAAATCATGAATAGAAAAACGCACTATAAGGAATAATGAGCTGTCTCTACAACAGTAATGCATTTCAGATCATGCCATTCTTTTGGTCCAGTATCATTCACATGATGGGTATGTGAGGTGTAACTTGGTGCAGATGTGAGGCTGACCCTTGACCTTTGTGGCTCTGACTTTGTGGACGGCTTGCGGACAGCTTCATTTGTTCTTGTGAAAGTTTGAAAAATGAAAAACAGTTGCTGCTCTCGAACCGGACTCCACCAAACTCACTGTCCACCATATGAGTTATATGAAACCGCAAGTTCACTTTCACCTCTCTAGCCTCAGCTTGACCTGCTATGTCACTGTATGAATTTGGTGTTTTGCAATAGTTGAAATTCTAGTATGGTATGGTTGTCATCAGCAAGCATTCAGTGTTGTGCTGTAGACAAGAGCAGTGCAAAGAAAAACATGCATTCATACATTTGTTGTATTAAAGGTGCACTATGTCATTTTTCTCCATGGAGGTGTTATTACTTTCCACAGTACTTAAACATATCTAACTTACTTCTGTTTTAATTGCTTAAAATAAATGTGCTTGCATGAGCAGGGTTGCCGTTCCACAGATTTGACCTGTAACTTGGACTGGTAGAAACACCTGCTTGAATGCTTAATGTCATACTGAAGAACATTCTTGACAAAAAAAGACTCCATGGAATACAAGCAGGTGGTGGACTTTTAAAGGAGGGTGATGTGTCTTGTCCAAGGACACAGCAGCAGTGACAGTTGTGATAATGTACATTCAGTTACATGTAGTGTAGGTGTTTTTGTATGCATGTATTTGGGTTGGTATTTAACAAATTTGGGCTTTATTCAAGCTGTGAACTAATAAACATTACTCTTACTGGATATGTGTGTTGAACTCAGACCTCCTTTGTCAGTACATGACTTTGACTCTCTTTGTTGTATACATAGACTGTATATATAAATGGACATAGCGAGCCTGCTAGCTGTCACGTTCCAAATAGGAAATGAGCATGGGCATGCTTCTGGCTTCATCGACTCTGGCTCCAATTCACTTTCTATTGAAAAACTGTGGCCCCTCTCTTTGTAACTGCTGCTGTCAGGCTCGTCATTTTGGTATTAAAATGTTCGGATTAACCTGCTCTACACGATCCTGGTATTTTTATTCCACTATTGTGTTTGTAAACCAAGATATGATGATTAATAACAGACAAATCAGGTGCCTTCTTTCTCCAAAGTCGCTCCCGCTAGCGTTAACAACAAGTTTGATTAACAGCATTGCTAAGCGCCCACTCTGTGCTAAACCAGCTGTGTGGGTGTGAAGGGGCGTTACCTTGAACAGCCTCTCTCCAGATTGGCTCTTTAGTTGCTATGATATTCACGGTCAGAATTCCAAATATGGAACTCGGCTCCAAATTTGTCCCTGTAACTGCTAGCCTCAATAAGCTACATTTGACTGGAGCCGAACGCTGTGGGTGACGCACTTAGTCCACTTCCAATAGTCTATGGTTGTAGCTCATACTGAACCTTGTAGCAGCATGGAACAGACTGTGATAATAGTGATTTATGGAGCCGAGAGCATACGATTTAATTTAAAGCTTGTGAAAGTGTTGACAAATGGAGGGAATATAAATAACCCACATGCAGATGGCTTGCTCACACACTGCCTGTAGCATGTGAGGACTGTGTGGTTCAGGCTGGGACAAAAGACACACTGTTGAGAGGAAATGATTCATTAATCAGTGCTGTCAGTTCTCTTTGAAAGTGGTTTTGTGGACTTATCATCAGCATTTTGGTCTGGGATGATCACAAAACACATGAGCTGCTGTCCAGTGCTGGGAAGTAACTAAATACATGTCCCAAAATATATCATTTTGATTCTGGTGCACTTGGTCACATTTTTATACAGCGCTTTTCCACTAAGCGCTTTACATCAAGGAACTACTCACCCATTCACACACACATTCATACACCAGTGTACGCAGACTCTGGGGGCAAGGAGGGTTAAGTGTCTGGCCCAAGGACACAACAACAGCATTCATCTGTGGGAGCCGGAATCGCACCTCCAACCTGTGTGTGAGTGGATCTGACCAATGGTGTTTTTATGCCGAGAGTGGGATTCAAACTGCCTACCACTCACAGCAACTGAGCTACTGTCGCCCCACTTAATTTAATTTGGTGGTATTGAGAATAGCTACTCCCCTAAAATCAAAAGAATACATGGTCGTACTTCATGCAATTTTGGGTTAAGCTGCATGAATAAAAATGTTCTTGTATAGATTCAACTACAGGTATTCAGTATTCTGTAACTAAATATATTTTCAATATGCAGTATTCTTCCCAACACTGCTGGTACCCCAAACGTTGGATTATGTAAGTTCAGTTACATAAATCAGTTATTAAATTATTAAAGTTTTGTCAATCCATTTATCTCCTTTCCCCTTTTTCCTGTGTAATATTTCAAAGTGTCTGTAGTTCTTTCTTAGTGGACCAACTGTAACTTTTTTTTTACTTAAGCTTAGGCACAGCTGTTAACTGAATTTTGAATCTCATTGTCAAATTTCTGAACTGTGAAAGATTTTGCATAATGCCTCATATGAAAAATAATTGGTAACAGGAACTTTGTTTTTATGATAATCTGCTTTAAACATCAGTTTGCTGTTATTAAGCCCCTCAATTTCTCATGAAACTATAAAACACAATATTTCAGATGTAATGAATGACGTAATAAAAGTGTAGCGTTTTTAACACTGAATTTGTTGGAGGAGGTTATAATAGAGGTTAGTGTGTACAAGAGCTGGGCTTGTAAAGTGTTTCCTCTCATCTCTCATGCACTCAGGCTGGACAGACAGGAGCTCAGCTGCTAAAGCCATCTCCACCAAATCAAACTGTAGGACATCTGCTGCGGCGCTCAGCAACAAGTGAAAACCAAGACCTGTTTTGATCCGTGTGAAAGAGGAAAACAGGTGCTTCAAGAGGGCAGAGGGACTAATTAATGACTACTGTGTTTTTACATGCAGAATCACCAACCTAGACGATAACATTATGTAAATAGTGGCCACATCTACACACACTTGGTAAATGAAAAATGGTCGCATTTTTATACAGCGCTTTTCCACCTTCCAGGCACTCAATTTACATCAAGAAGCCACTCGCCCATTCACACACACCAGTGTACACAGACACTCGGGGCGAGGGAGGGTAAGTGGTTTGTCCAAGGACACAATGACAGGATTCATCTGTGGGAGCTGGAATCGCACCGTCAACCTGTGGGTCAGTGGATCTGACCACTCGACCAATGATGTTTATGTCGCGAGCGGGATTTGATCCGACAAGCTTCGGATCAGTGGACAAACACTCTACCAACTGAGCTACGAGCTACTGTCGCCCCACTTCTCCAATACTTGAGAAAACTTCTGTACAGAATAAAAAAAGAGAACCAGCCTGGATCCCAGATACATATAGTACTTATTATAAACTTGTCTTACCAACCATAAATTCTGACCAAAATGATAAAGGTGAAGATCTTTGCAAGATGTTTGTGAATTAATAATTAAACTAATGGAAGAAGCTTTGCTATTATATACCATACCATACACCATAAAATATGCAGTATTTGATTGCACACTTAAAATTATTTGAAATTTCTGAGACCGTGATAAATTTAGCCAGCCCTGACATAACCCATGTCTCCCTGAATTGAGTGCTATGGGGTAAACAGGCCCATATAAAGGACTGTAGTCTGGGATTTATGACACGCGCCTCTATTTAGACATAAACACTACACATATAACTCAGATCACATGGGCCAGTATCTGACTCAGGGCTGGTGTTTTATTTGAGATATTTATTACAGTCTGTTCAGCTGCAGGGCCAACAATATCACTGCTATATCACTGTTAACTGGAGGCACTGAGGTCTCTGCATTAAATCAACACTATTCCTGAGGGTTCTGATATTTTTATGAAGCCATAGTTATATTACATTATTAATTTTGGTTGTTCCTTTGTTCTTAATGCCATCAGCACAAGTATAATAAGAACATTTGTTGCCGTTTTTAAATAGAAATGATGGTATCACTTTATAATTCAACGTAAAGTATAAACAAAGACCATTCATAATGAACAAATGTTTATTATGAAAGATTCTACTTAAGGCGTTGAGGTTAGGGCATTCATTAATTAAGCCTGAATCATTCTTAATGGTAAATGGTCACATTTTTATATAGCGCTTTTCCACCTTCAAAGCACTCAAAGCACTTTACATCAAGGAACCACTCACCCGTTCACACACATTCATACACCAATGTGCGCAGACAGTGGGGGCTAGGCGCGTTAAGCGTCTTGCCCAAGGACACAACGACAGCATTCGTCTGTGGGAGCTGGAATCGCACCGCCAACCTGTGGGTCAGTGGATCTGACTGCTCAACCAATGATGTTTATGTCGAGAGCAGAATTCGACAGCCAACCTTCGAATCAATCGACAAACGCTCTACTTAAAAACACGACAGCATTCGTCTGTGGGAGCTGGAATCGCACCGCCAACCTGTGGGTCAGTGGATCTGACTGCTCAACCAATGATGTTTATGTCGAGAGCAGAATTCGACAGCCAACCTTCGAATCAATCGACAAACGCTCTACTTAATAAACTATTTGTTCACTAGAAACAGTCCTTGTTCTTGTTTTTAAGGTTAATTAATATGTAGGTATTATAAAGTGAAACGACTTGCAACACGTGTATTTTGGAGACTAGTCACCAGCAATGTACTGCGTGGGTCATTGCTCCAGACAGATTACACTTGTGGTTTGAAGGATGGGTCGAATGCATAAATACATTTCCCAACATAGATCGTAAAGTCCCAAGATCTTTTTTAGAAGACAAATGTTTTTGGCGAATGTTAAAATGGATAACTGTTGGGGAGACACGGACAACTTTTTTGTTTGTACCAAGATTTATGTCAAAAAACATTTTGAATAATGCCCCCTCTAAAACCACTGCTGTCACTGTAGTGTAGAGGTGTCAAACTTATTTTCACTGAGGGCCACATCAGCAAAACAGTTGCTATCAAAGGGCCAGATATGGCAGTATAAATGTAACTAAATGTAACCTAATGTAAAATAATTGTAACTATTTTTTAATTTATTAAATAAATGTTTCTGTATTTATTACTTATTCAAGTTACAAATATGACATGTGCATTTAAAAAAAAATGTCTGTGTAACTGCGTATCTCCTGATAAACCGACATTTTTAGTGTGTGTGTGTATTTGGTCAGGGCACACCTACGCACAGACCTTCAGCACTGCTTCAAAAACAAAAACACACCCTCTGAAAAAGACTCAATAAGGCTAGTTTCACTACCGCATGGTTTTTGGTTGTGGCTTTTGTGAACATATTCTGCTGTGACTGCAGTTTTCCTTTTAATTCTTTGATAATTTGTTGTTTTTCTTGAAGGCTAACTTTTGCATACTTAACTCCGTGTTTGGTGTCAAAATGCCGACGTAGATTGTCCTCTTTGACAACCAACACTGCCTCATATCACAAAAAACATACAGGTTTTTGTCCTTGAAGCACAAACATGTATTCGCCTTCCCACCTTTCATGAAACTTCCTTCCATCTGCATCAATTTTCCTCTTCCTGAATATTTTGGGATCATTATTTGTAAATATTTCTCAATTCCACTTGTTGAGAAAATCTCTTAAGTCTATGCTGCTTTAATGTGTTGGTCAGGAGTTCCTAGCTGGAGTATACTACTTCTGTGTATTGGGTTTCAGATGACATCGCAACATTCTATAGGCCAATAATATTTAATACAGATACAGGAAGCTAAGATGAATATTGTAAAAATCAGATTTACATTGTAATTTGGTGGGTTCTTGGGTCTAGTCACTAAGAGAAATGATCAGAATAAAGATTTCTGAATTTACCTTTTGGATATTTCATGGAAGTGTATAATGTAATGAATAGGAAAAAATGTCTCTTACCCCCTTCTGGGAGTATGACATCATCACATCATCTGAAAACCACCAGTAGCCACATTTCCAAACCCACTCAGCCTTACTCTTTTGATTTGGCTTGCCTTTACCTGGCTTTCATGTTTTTCCACTTCAAAAAAAATCATAAAGAAACCAAGGAGCAGACTTAGAAGTAGTGAAAGAAGCCTTAAAGGTACACGGCTTTCCTCCATTGGGATTGCTGTGACTTGAATGTTTCACAATATGGTATTAAATTTATCTAGCATTACAGATGTTTTCTTGGCCCAAAAATAGAATGTATTCTTTCATGTGAGCAGGCACAACTCTCCACAGATCTAACCTGTAACTTGGCCTGGTGGAGTCCCCTGCTTTTCCCAACAGAGATTGATAGGTTTGGTAAATGGTCACATTTTTATATAGCGCTTTTCCACCTTCAAGGCACCCAAAGCGCTTTACATCAAGGAACCACTCCCCCATTCACACACCAGTGTGCACAGACCCTGGGGACGAGGTGGGTTAAGTGTGTTGCCCAAGGACACAACAACAGTATTCATTTGTGGGAGCTGGAATCGAACCACCAACCTTCAGATCAGTAGACAAACACTCCACCAATTGAGCTACTATTGTTATAAGTTTAATGCCATACTGCTGAACATTCGAGGCAAAGCAATAAAATCTCCATGGCGACAACTAGATGAGTTACATAGAAAAGTTACATAGTGCACCTGTAAGTAGTGGTGTGACATGTGTGAAAAAAAAGTCTGAGTTGGCACCAAACTTACAATTTATCTCTAAAAGGAAATGAAAACACAGAAAGAGCAACAACAGAAGCACTTGAAAACATTGAATAAGGTTTGCGGTTATGATGCCTTGAAGTCAGCAACCAACAAAACAGAAAAACAATTGAATTATTGTTTTTTCTGACATTTTGACTGGCCCAGCTGCTGCCTTCTACTGCCACAAGGAAAGGCCCATCCCAAGCACAGGAAGTAGAGATTTATTCCCTCTCGGTCCGGAGCACGTAGCGACCGACCACGGAACCTGTTTATTTTGGGAGAGAAAACTGCTCCTAATGAAAAGCAGAGATGGGCGTTTTAGCTCGACTTTTTCTCCCAAAACAAATGAACGAGCGATACCTGATCCAAGCCACCTGATGCGCTTACTTAATAACTCCGCCATATTGGATTTTCTGTTTATTTCTAAGCCCACCTTTGAGTAATGAGCTATGTCATTACGGGCAAGACTTATATATTTACTTACACCCCAAATAGGAAATCATACTTGGTTTTACTTGCTTCAGTTAGTCAGCGATTTTGGTTAAATGTTGACATATTCTTCCATTGTGCTTGTTATTTTAATGTGGAGCGTGCCAAAAACTCAAATTATGCGCTTAATTATACGTACAGGCCATATGGTTCTGGGTTGTTTTAAAGACATTTTTGGGAAAGTGCTTTGTCATGGGTTGTAAATTGCCTGTGAATTCTGGTGTAGATGTACAGAGCGCTGTTGGTGATGACAATGATAAATGTCTGACTGGTGGCTAGGCTGGGTGGCAGTGTTTTTTCGTATTCTGTCTAGACTGTGCTCACACGTATCACAAGCATAAACATGGCGATAAATCAGATAAATAAAAGAGGAACACAGGCCAACCACAGAGGGTGAGTAGCTGTGTGGTGACAGTGTGAAATGGAACACAACTCTTCAAGATGTGCAGATATGTTTAGGTACTTCAGGAATACAAATGATTGTCATAGTGCAGATCAAATTTGTATATTTTTGTAACTTAACCTTTTTTAAATATTACTATTATTATTACTTCAGGTGACACAATAGTCACAGGGATCACCAACCTTTCTGAAACTGAGAGCTACTTCATGGGTCATACATAGGGCTACCAGTTTGATACGCTCTTCTGAAACAAATTTGCTCAGTTTGCCTTTAGTTATACATTATTAATAATGATTAATGATAATCATCTATGTGAAGACACTGATCACGTTAATGATTTCTCACAATAATTATCAACAATGACAGCAAAATGGGAAACAGATATTTATATTCAGCACTTTAACTTTATTAATCTCAGTAACTGAATTTAAATTTTCAGATGACACTTACATCACTACATCTCATAGGAAAAATGTCCCATTTTCACTATCCACTGACAAACCTTTTTAACAAAACATGAACTATGTTGCACCATGTTTCAAAAAGTTATCAATTATGTAATGCTAAAGAAAAAAATCAACTTACATATTTTTAAATAAATCTCGGTTGCTTTTTGTGACTTTTTCGCCGGTCTCATGAAAAAGACTGTTGCTTATCCAAAACCGCCTTTAGCTCAAGGGCTTCTTCTAACCGTAGTGCACTTCCCGGTGCACTTTGCCATGTTTTCCTGGTGCGCTTTGCCATGTTTTTGGGGTAAGAAACTCCATTCAGCGCCCATCTTCGCAGCGCCCGCATGCTTACTATCCACGAGCACTGGTTTTGTCACGCGCACAATACTAACCTTTGAACTAGAGTAGGTCAGAGTTCACCTTAACTTATCTAAACTTCATGTATAATGAACATATTTTTAAGATATTGTCATTTTTAAATCTATATAAATGCAAGGGTGATTAAAAAAAAACCAAAACAGAATAAAATTAAATTTTAGATGCGGCTCACTAGTGAGTTGTGCTATTTTTAGAACCGGCCTGTGGGCGACTCATGTAGTCCTTGGGCGCGACCTGGTGCCTGCGGGCACCGTGTTGGTGACCCCTGCAATAGTGTAACAATGAATGGTATTATGTCAAGAGACTCTGCACACCAGTAGTAAATTACATAGTGCATCTTTTTTAGACTTTTCTAGGTATTAGACTATTTGACCAAAATTGTCTATCCATCCATTCTTCATTTTCTTCCACTTATGTGGGGCCAGGTCGTGGGGGCAGCAGTCTAAGCAGGGACTCCCAGACTTCCCTCACCCCAGACACGTCCTCCAACTCCTCCGGTGGAACCCCAAAGTGTTCCCAGGCTGAGAGACATAGTCCCTCCAGCATGTCCTGGGTCTTCCCCGGGGCCTCCTTCCGGTGAAACATGCCCGGAAATCCTCCCCAGGGAGGCGTCCAGCAGGCATTCAGAACAGATGCCCGAGCCACCTCAGCTGGCTCCTGTCGATGGCAGCAGTGGCTGTAGTCCGAGCTCCTCCCGTGTGACTGAGCTCCTCACCCTATCTCTAAGGGAGTGCCCAGCCACCCTGTGGAGGAAACCCAGTTCGGCCACTTGTATCCGCGATCTTGTCCTTTCGGTCATTACCCAAAACTCATGACCATAGGTGAGTGTAGGCCAGTAAATTGAGAGCTTTGCCTTTCGGCTCAACTCCTTTACCACAACAGTCCCATACAGCGACCGCATCACTGCAGGAGCTGCACCGATCCCCATCCTTCCTCACTCGTGAACAAGACCCTGAGATACTTGAACTCCTCCACTTGAGGCAGAGACTCTCCACCCACGCGAATGGGCCAAGCCACCTTTTTCCGGGCGAGAACCAT
Organism: Periophthalmodon schlosseri; assembly: GCA_000787095.1. NCBI lineage: Eukaryota > Metazoa > Chordata > Actinopteri > Gobiiformes > Gobiidae > Periophthalmodon > Periophthalmodon schlosseri. The sequence goes on from KN470870.1 coordinate 44,213, forward strand.
GACCTCGGATTTGGAAGAGCTGATTCCCATCCCAGCTGCTTCACACTCGGCTGCAAACCGTCCCAGTGCCTGCTGCAGGTCCTGGCTCGAAGAAGCCATCAGGATAACATCATCTGCAAACAGCAGAGATGAGATCCTGTGGTTCCCGTACCGGACCCCCTCCGGCTCCTGGCTGCGCCTAGAAATTCTGTCCATAAATATCAACATATGAATGAACAGAACCAGTGACAAAGGGCAGCCCTGGTGGAGTCCAACATGCACCGGGAACAGGCCTGACTTACTGCTGGCAATGCAAACACAGCTCCTGCTCCTGTCATACAGGGATTGGACAGCCCTTAGCAAAGAGCCCCGGACCCCATACTCCCATAGCATCCCCCAAAGGACACCACGAGGGACACGGTCGAATGCCGGTCGGACCGCCACGCGATGTTGCAAAGACGTGTCAGCCAAGACAGCCCCACAACATTCGGGGCCTTGCCACCGAGGAGCTTGCCAACCACCTCAGTGACTTCAGCCAGAGTGATGGACGAGTACGCCTCCAGGTCTCCAGTCTCTGCTTCCTCCTTGGAAGACGTGAC
>KN470870.1:44981-76664 GCA_000787095.1 Periophthalmodon schlosseri
GAATCTCTTTGAGGCCGTCCGATAGTCCACCTCCATGGCCTCCCCGAACTCTTCCCAACCCCGAGTTTTTGCCACTGAAACAGCACGAGCTGCGGCACACTTGGCCCGTTGGTACTCGTCGGCTGCCTCAGGAGTTCCACAAGCCAACAAGGCTCGATAGGACTCCTTCAGCAGACCTTACAGCCACAGCTACGAGTGGCCGCGTCGACAATAGAGGTGGAGAACATGGCCCACTCAGAATCCATGTCCCCAGCCTCCCCCAGGATCTGGGAGAAGCTCTCCCGGAGCTGTGAGTTGAAAACCCCCTTGACAGAGGGCTCTGCCAGATGTTCCCAACAGACCCTCACAGTATGGTGGACCTGCCAGGTCTATCCAGCTTCCTCCTCCGCCAGCGGATCCAACTCACCAGCAGGTGATCGGTTGACAGCTCTGCCCCTCTTTTCACCCGAGTGTCGAAGACACGCGGCCGGAGGCCAGATGACATGGCAGCAAAGTCAATCATCGACCTCTGACGTAGGGTGTCCTGGTGCCACGTGCACTGATGGACACCCTTGTGCTCGAACATGGTGTTCGTAATGGACAAACTGTGGCTAGCACAGAAGTCCAATAACAGAACATCACTCAGGTTCAGATCAGGAAGGCCGTTCTTCCCGGTCAACCCCCTCCAAGTGCCACTGTGGGCGTTGAAGTCCCCCAGTAGAACAACAGAGTCCCCGGTCAGTGCACTGTCTAGTACCCCTCTCAGGGACTCCAAGAAGGCCGGGTACTGTGCATTGCTTTTTGGCCCGTAGGCCAACACAAGACTGAGAGACCTGTCCCCGACCCGAAGGCGCAGGGATGCAACCCTCTCAATCACCGCGGTGAACTCCAACAGGTGGCAGCAAGCCGTAAGCAAGCCCATCCCAGCTCGCCGCCGTTCCACGCAGACAACAGTGACAGACCTGTCCCCGACCCGAAGGCGCAGGGACGCGACCCTCTCGTTCACCGGGGGGAACTCCAACACAAGGCAGCTGAGCTGTGGGGCAATAACCAAGCCCACACCAGCTTGCCGCCTCTCCCCGCAGGCAATGCCAGAGAAATGGAGAGTCCAGCCCCTCTCAAGGAGTTGGGTTCCAGAGCCCAGGCTGGTGGAGCTGAGGCCCACTATATCTGGCCAGTAACGCTCAACCTCCCGCACAAGCTCAGGCTCCTTCCCCCCCAACGAGGTGACATTCCATGTCCCCAGAGCTAGTCTCCATGTCTGGAGATCCGGTCGTCGAGGCCCCCGCCTTCGACTGCCGCCCAGATTTCTTTGCACCGGCCTTTCATGGGTCCTCCCGCAGGTGGTGGGTCCACGAGAGGACGGCCCCACGTCACTCCTTCGGGCTGAGCCCGGCCAGGTCCAGCCACCAGGTGCTTGCTGTCGAGCACCCACCCCAGGCCTGGCTTCAGGGTGGGGCCCCGGTAACGCCTGGTGACGGTGACATAATTGGCCTTGATTGCGTCCTCATCATGAAAGGCTTTGGAACCGCACTTAGTCTGACCCATCCCCCAGGACCTGTTTGCCGTGGGTGACCCTACCAGGGGCATGAAGCCCCCGACAACATAGCTCCCAGGATCATTCAGGTGCTCAAACCCCTCCACCACGTTAAGGTGGTGGTTCAAGGAGGGGCCAAAATTGTGTCCCAGTGTATTCTAAGCAGGTGGTTTCGGAGACAGGGGGCCCCATTTAGGCTGTGTTTGCATCTGAACAGTCATTTGGCACGAAAGTGATGTTTTGTTCTGACTTTCGCCTGAGGCACTTTTATCCCAAGACTAACTCTCAGGGGAGACTATACAAATAGAGCACTCGTAAACATTGTGGTAAAAATAGCGAGTAGTGTAACCACACAGAGCAGTGAATGAAATGACCTTGTATGGCCTGTATTTTTGCAGACGGTCTTGTGCTGTCCGATGATCCTGGTTTTGGCAGTGAGCCGTGGCAGTGGTCAGAGGCTTAGAGGAGATCAAACAGTGGATTTAACCAAAGACGACAAACCACAGTCAATTAGGCCTGTGAACATAGGAATCAGCTGACTGGGATCACACCACAGTCACACCACTCAGGGCAGAGCAGAGCAGCAGCAACCCAAGGATTACATTTTATCCTGCTCATAGATATGAGCTGATAGATAGAATTATGTAGTGTGCCTTGGCTGGTAAAATAAAAACTTACAAGAGAACTGCCAGAAAAAACGGCATTCATATTGAAATGTTTAGTGGTTATACACATTCGTCCACCAACTCAAAGATCAGTGTTTTGATGCCAGCTCAGAAGTCCTAGGGAAAGGCATATTGCTCATGTATGACTGTAGTGAGTGTGCAAGAGTGACTGCTGGTGGTTGGAAGGGCTGATGGCACAGACTGGTAGCCTCACTTCTGTCACTATACCCAAGGGCTGCTTTTGTCCTCAATTAGCTTACTATCACTGTTTATGAATATTTGTGAATATACATCAAATGCAGAGGACAAATTTCCCTATGGGGATAATAAAGTGCACCTTACCTTAAATGCATTATTATTGGTAGAGTGTTTGTCCGCTGATCTGAAGGTTGGCAGTTCCAATGGGGTGCGATCTCAGCTCCCACAGATGATTAATGTTGTTGTGTCCTTGGGCAAGACACTTAACCCTCCTCACCCTCAGTGTCTGTGTACACTGGTGTATGAATGTGTGTGTGTGTGTGTGTGAATGGTTTCTTAATGTAAAGCGCACTGAGTGCCTTGAAGGTAGAAAAGCGCTGTATAAAAATGTGACCATTTACCACAACACCTGAAAAACATGCATTCCTAATGTTAGCGGAGTCGCCTCTCCACAGATTTGGCACGTAACTTGATCTTGTGGTGACCTGTCTTGCTTTTCCCCATAGAGACAGGTTTAATCCTATACTGTGGAGCACTGGGAAAAACAATTACATTTTCATGGAGACAAGCAGGTGATGTATACCCCCTTCCAGAAAAGTTACATACCTTTAAAGACATTAAATCTTACATCTTATTTTATTCACTTTACTTTAAACAAGACTCCGATTTGCCTGACCCCATTCAAGAATACACATAATCACAAGCACTACATAATGACACCACTACATTAACGTTGAGAAAAGTAGGCCTCATTGCTTTCACATTTTTTCCAAGCCCAAAACAAGCAGAATTTTTGGCAGTGTTGCTGAGCAGAGCTGTTGTGGTCCATTACGTTTGCATTGGCACTTCCACTGGATGCTTACTGTGTCAAACATGTTTCCTCCCTTTAGCATGAGCCTTGTTTTATAAGTATAACCAGCCCAACGCTCTGGACCAGGTACAAGCAAGCTTTTCCCAGCCTCTGTAAAAAAGCACCATTGAACAAAGACTATTTATTTCACGTTTGTCCACCATGCACACACTGGAATAATTAAAGTGAAGCCAACAGCCATAAATAACCATTCAGTGTTGCAATGCTTTGTTTGTATCAATTGTGTTGAAATTTACTTTTAGCCTTGAGCAAGCTAATGCAAAATACAGATTGGCAAAGGGAGATGTATGTTATCACAAGTGCAGTGGGTGGTCAAATGAGGCAGAGTGGGAGTAATGAAATAAACAAGGATTAATGGTCGTCATGTTGGGATTGGGCAGAGACTTTGGTCATTCTGGGTGGAGTAGTGGGTGTTGTTTATAAAGATGTAACAGTTGGAAAGTGTGGCAACGTGTATCTAACAGTTACCGATAATTATAGGACACATTTCACTCTTCTATTTCTATATCAACTAGACAACAGATTGCGGTGACAGGAAAAGAAAAATGAATTCTGTCAAGACAATATGTAATGAATGTTTTTGGCACTAGCTTCTTTCGTTTTGACAATAGTTTAGTTAGCTCCTCCCTTCAGACAGATATTTTAAGATAATTACTTACGAGAAACAAACTGAAACGAACACACCTAGTTTACAGTAAGACGTGTTGGGTTATTGCTGGTAGTAGGTATTTTACATAATTATTAAGAAGCTACTTGGCTGACTAGGCATGACATATGTGGTCTCTATGCTTAAACTTAAAGAACAAATAGGCTACTCAAGATCATGTTAAAGATACTTGCTACCTGTTTTAGAACTTAAAATAATGGCTGTCCCAGGTAGGAGAAACAGAAACATGCAGTTGCAATGAACACAATTGGCTTCAGTTCTCGTTTATGGACTTAAAAACAATGCAGGAGACCTCTGGATTTTCACCTGTTACATCACACATCTGGGAGTTTCAATACTGTCTGTTTTTATTAGGCTTAGAAGGAGCGGACTTACTAAATAAAGATTCATGAAACAGGGGTGGCATCAGGGGGAGGGGCGCCTCTAGCCTTCCCTAGAATAACCAATGGTCTCCCAAAGCTCCCCCAAAGATTTTTGCCCCACTTTAATAGCACATCCAATCTCAACGAAAAATGTTCAAATGGTTCAAATTTTGAGTGGTCAAAATGAGACTACAATAAAAAAGGAATTCCATATTAAGTTCTATAAATCACTACGGGGGCTAACTACATTTAAACTGGTTTAAAACAGTGACTCAAACATGGGGTGGGGGAACGCTACATTATTAAAGGCTCGTGTTATGTGAGTACCCACACTGAAGACCTTACACCCCCTTAGCTCCTCTGACCAAAAATGTCTGGCGCTGCCCCTGTCATCAAACAAGCATGAATAAAGCTAAATACAACTTTATGGATGTTTTTGATTCGGGAACAGTGCTATAACATGGTTAAAAGCTGAAAAACAAAAAAATTGCATAATATGTGTCCTTTAATCGATCCAATTCATAAGACACATTATTTGATTATTGGAGAAGGTTCAATCAACAACTGAATTCAAGTGGAAAATTCCTACTGGAACAGTGCTCAGGCATGAACTCAATGAGGCAGTAGCCCAAGAAAAGGGAACATCCAAAATAAAAATCAAAGCTGTATTTATTATCTTATGATGCATGGTTGTAGCACAAGTGTTTATTTACACACTTTTTCCAGGAAATGTAGGCTATTTGTGTGTTCTTAATTATAACTGGGACATTGAAGTCAGACTGAGTGGAAGAAAGACAGTGACTAAATCTACGGAATACAAAACATTTGTGGAACACTAATTGGAAGAGAATGTGAATGAATTCAGAGCAGATGTTTCTTTGATTTGTGATTAATTACAAGAGAAGAGACTGAACATTTCACAAACAGTTGTTGAAGAGACAAAAGGAATATTATTACTATTTGAAAAAAATACTTAAAGGGGATATATTATGTAAAATCCACTTTTATGTGCTTTTAACCATGTTTTAAAACAATGCTCCCTCATCAGTAATTTGCCCAGAATTGTGTTTTGTTGAATCATACTTGAGTTTTTCTGTGTTGCATTTGAGGCTTATTGCTCAGAAATGTTAAGTTACCCCTTACCGCGTATCTCCACCCATTTTCTTTCGTTCTCTGTATTGCAATTATTCCAAATAATGCCGCCTGACCATTTAAACAATAACACATATAAATGAAAATCTGTTGATGTACGGTGAAATTCCACTATGAATGGGTGGGGCCTATCCATACTGCAGTTTTGAACAGGAAGCCAATAAAGGACCTGGTTCTATTATGAAGCCTTAAATCAAGATTACAGTTTACAATAAATGAAATGTAAAATCAAAAGCATATAGTTTAATACAAAAAAAAAAATCATACATGTCTCCATTAAAGAGGGGATATTATGCAAAGTTTCGGAGCTTTCTACCATGTTATAATGTTGTTCCCTTATCAAAAACATGCATGAGGAGGTTTTAGATGTCATGCAAGTTTCAGTATTCTCAATACAAAAGCATGATGCAAAACTGTACACAGCAACTTGACAAACCTGATGCGATGCAGTAGCTTCACTGATGGGATGCACACTGATTGTGTCGTGATAGCGCTCTGAAGGGGTTTTATTTTCAAAACAATAAACGGTAACATGGTGATTTAAATTAGCAGTTAATACCCTATAGACGTAAAATCCCCCCTTTTTCTGAAATGTACAGATTTGCTGATTGACAAGGCTGTTTCGATTTCAGTTCAAAAAGTCCAGCAGCTATAATTAATAACTAAAAGCCTATTGAATGTCTTGAGATGACACAAACTCACATACTCCAGCTCATCCTTGTTAGTTCGTCTGTCACTTTTTTCTTTATCAAACCCACAGCTGTTGACAGTCTGTGGTTTGACTCATCTTGCTGTCACTGTACTACACATGTCTTCTTCTCCCATTACAAACCAACAGTGGTCGAAGAAGTACTCACTTTTGTTAGTACAGCACAAACAAGTACAGACATTGGAGCAAAAAAATAATTAAAAAAAAAAATGTATTCAAGTAAAAGTATCACATGAAAAAAAAATGAAGGTATTGAAGTACCAGTTTAAACTACCTTAAGTTGGATATTAACTCAAATTATGAACATGCTCAAAAATAGTGAAGTGAAAGTAGCAAGTACAGATGCCTAACTTTTACTTTTGTTCTTTGTTTCTTTGTTACGCCATTGCAAATCAGCAAACGCCTTTCAGTATACACACACATATTATTCCCAAAGACAGAGCACGGCTACATTTTTGGACCATTCTTCAAACTACAAGTCATCAGCTGCCCGTAAACCCTTCGACGAAGCTGAGATGTAGAGGCAGTGTGTTGGCAAGTTTATTGTCTAGACTGTCTGTGCAAAGATGTCATCACTTCACATACAACTGAGTGCAGCTATTCTCTCTTTGGTAATCAATTATTCTGCATACATACAACACATCAATCTTGAGTATGTGCTTTTTTGTTTGCTGTTAAATCATGATTAAGGTCATATTTATGTTTTATGATTCCCTTTAGATATTATAAGTAGCTTTCACTACAGTTCTCATCGTAACGCCAGCCTATTTCTCCCGCCTGCTATAGACATAAAAGTTAAGTTGATAGTACTTTTAGGTCCAAAACTGAACACCACCTTCAAACAACAAATGACATTAACAGTGTACATGCCAGCCGTATACTAATAGCCATAGTTTTTATTTCCAAAGCACTTTCCAGTTCCCCGTTGCTGCTGTGTGGGCTGGCCAATTGTCAAAGCAATGAACACGGTTTGGACTACTTTGCATTAGGCTTGAATTTTCTCATTTTCCTTTGCACCTGCCATACTGAATTAGTTCTAGATATTTTTCGGTGCAGTGAATGTATTGGGAGTCATGTTCCTCATCAACGTATGACTGTTCCTTAATTTGTTCATATTCTGGCTACAACAACAACTGATTTTGACAAAACAGAAAATACAAGACCAGAATTCAAACTTGTTTGCCTGGGATCCAGAATACACACTTCTTCAATACTTTACAAAGATGTGAGTCTGGTCACTGGTGAATCTTGACGAGTTCAGATGGTTGTGATTGGCAGGTGGATTAACCAATCTGTGACACGCATTGTCCAGCCGTATCAAAACAAATATGGCAGGTTATGAGGAAAAAAAATAGGAAGACATATCAAAAGGGACTGAAAAACATCGCACATATCAGCTGGATCAATCGACAGAGCACTGAAACTCTTAATCTGAGGTGAGAGAAATGTGATTTTGTTTGTAAATGATAGGTGACCAATGAGCTCCTTTGTTCCACATATCTCTGTTTTTTATACAGATGGATGTCAGTCTGATCACCATGCTCTCAGATTTTTTCAGTGACATCATTCTGGATTTGCCAGGCAACAAACTTGAACCATCAAGAGGAGGAATCAATCATATATACCAAAAGAAATCTGATGGAACTGTGCAATGAAAAGTTACAAATGATAAAATAAAAACAAACAAACTGTTTTTGGACAAATGTTGTATCCTTGGCCAAGAAACTTCAACCATGTATGTGTATGTAGTATGTTTAGATCTGGACATTATCACTTTCTCTACTTTTCTACACTTGTCAGCCATATTTAATTAATCCCGCCTCTTTTTATTAATTAATTTGCTTTATAAATACGTGTTTCTGATCAGAGCTGCTGAAAATGTACAGTGAGCTTATAGTCTTTTCTTGCACATCTTTAATAAGGCTTTTGTTCGGTCCATCACACTTGGCCCGTATCCACAACATCCCCCTCACTCCTGGGTAACTTTCATGTGGCAACCCCCTCTCCCTTCACTGCCCTCTGGTTCTCTCCCACTTGCCCTTTGACCTTTCCACTTCAATCCATATTTCTCCTCTTCTGTGAGTATCTGTTTACATCTTGTTTGGTTGTGTCCCCACGGCAACCAAATCTGGGCCTTTCGGAGCAGGAGCGAGTGGAAAGGCAGATGAGTGCAAGCCAAAAAAAGAAGAAAGAAAAGAGTTTGCAGATCCAGAACACACTCCAGGCACAGCGCAGAGAAGCATGTATCTGGGAAAGCCAGCGCTGGTCTCCATTTTGGTTTCTGAGGTTTTAAATGCACTCATGAGAGAAGAGAGAAGATCACAAACACAGGGATAGGGACCGAGGCCAAGGATTCATGCTGGAGATTCCATTGGCTCAAGTTTCAATATCAAACTATGTCTGGAGGGAAGAGATACACTTTTTGACACACAGTTCTGCAGTAATTAGTGAAGGCTCTTTGGAAAATAAATGTATGTTTTCAGTGCGTCTGGAATCGCTATAAGTCATTTGGACATTGTGTTTTACAATCCACGTAAATGAGGTAAAAGTCACGAAAAAATATTAGTGTCTAAAGTGGATATGCTGTTTTAGGCAGATTACTTGTTGCCTATTGTCACGAAACTTACATTTTAAACTTAATTCTGATACCAAAGAAAAAATTAGATATTTGATACACATTTTGATGTCACAATAATAATTAAAAAACATATACCTGCTTGTGAATGGGAAGCTAAGCAAGGATAGTACTTTGATGGGATTACTTGTGGAAACTGCCGTTGTGTCCTGAGGCAAGCCACTTCACTCACATTGCCTAGTATGACTGGTGTGTGTGAGTGTCAGTGGTTCAGGGGGGCGGTGGTGTTGACTGGCAGCCTTGCTTCTGTCAATCTGTCCCAGGGCAGCTGTAGCAGTAGTAGCTTAACACCATGGAGTGAATGAATAATGCACCATGAAGCACTTTGGGTTTCCTGAAAGTCACTATATAAACCCAATGTAATTTGCAACACAAAATAATAGTAGTGTCTTTAATGTTAATTGTCTGTCAGTTGTCAATTTTTTTTTTTTTCATTATCGATACTTATCCAAATGAGTATCTAGTTTCAATACTCGGTTAGAATTTGGATATCCATTTTAACAACTCTAGTTCCTCATATAAGAAAGTGCAGATAGAAAATAAAGGGGGCAGACTACAAAAAGCAGAAGCTGACACTCATTCATTCATCTGAGGCATTTTGAATCACCAGTTCACTTACAAAACAAAAAGGATAAAAACAAAACAATGGTTAATTTTCTTAACAGAAACTTAGCTTTCTGCCCAGCCCTGAACTGGCCCAGTATGACATCATGTTCTTCCATAGACCTCGGTGCTGCAGCTCTGGAGCTCTGTGGTAGGTCCTCGCTCACGTTTACTGCACTTTCCAATGTTTCTGCTCCACACAGGAATAAACTGTTTAAACCAGGAGGAGGAAACACAAGTGCCTATTACTGCAAAGGTCAGGGAACAGTGACATCTGATGTTTGAATGAAGCCTGTTATACATGTCTATTTTACGAGTGGTACTTTCAGTATACATTCATATACTGTTTGTGCAGCACCAAGATCTGAGTGTTGAAGTGCAACAGCTATTCTGAGGGTTGTAATGTGTGCAGTTTGATGGATTTGAGATTATATCAGTTGATTTTAAACTATCCTTGGGTGCATTCACACTTAAAAAACACCACATCAAAAATGGAGGTTTACTGGACTGAAGTCATAACTAAACCTGAACCAGAACAGGATCAAACAAGGACTAGAACAGGACCAAACCAAGTCTGCATCAGAAGTAAACCAGGATCAAATCAAAGCCAAATGTGAAAACAACAGCAACCTTGCAACGTAACGCCGCTTAAAAAACAAAACAAAAACAAAAAAACGTACACATGTATACATACTTACTATGTAGGCTACCTACATTCTATATACCTTCTAATATTGGTTATTTATTACTTCACTATTGAAAAATCACGTGGAAGAAATCATGTGCTTTAGACACATTTGTGTTTGATAGATAACTTATTTCAGCTGTATCAAGTGTTTTAAAATTGCAGCAGATCTGACCATTTATACATCCAATAAAACTACAGACAACTATAATACATCATCATGTCAGTCTGTCTGGAAAATGAAAGACAGAAAGGCGGGGTTGGCAAGAGTGAGCCAAAACTTTAAAAACCCAAATAATCAAAAGAATTATTTTTCCTGGTCCTGCTTTTCCTTCAACTTTCAGTATGCACACATACGTTGCATAAGTTCATACATGGTAGCCTTTGCAAAAGGCTCCTATTGCTCTCTGTCACTGTGTGAAATTGACCAGGTTTCTCTAAGTGGATTTTAATTCTTTCACAACAGCACTGTAATGGTTTAAGTGCAACACATGTGAAGGATCTGCGGAATTACAGCTGCGTCAGGTTACACCAGAACCAAATGAGCCTGATCTGGGAGGTATATTCATTTATTTAATGTGCCTTGGTACGTCAAGAATTAGTCGTATGTGCGTTGTACTGAGATGGAACTAGACTTTTATAAATGAGCTGATGTTGTAGGAAGGTATCAGAATAGTACATATTTTAAAAATATAAAACTAGTATCCAACGTCATATTTCCAAGCCTCAAACTATCATCGCTGAATCTAAAGCAAGACGTTCGACTCACTGATGAGGAGTCAAGACACTTTAATCGCCCCCTTGTGGCTTGATGCTGTATAAGTCATTGCACCCATAAGCGTCATGTGAATCTACTGGACTAAAGTCAAGCATAAATGTAATATACTTCCAGTAAAAGTTTGCCAAATATGAGTGTTTATCAGTGGTATATCTGCTCAGAGCATGATTGAGATTGGCGTTTATAATGACAAACTGCTGTGACCGTAGGCAATGGGCCAGTATGAGCCATATTGCCAAATGTGTGTGTACAGATTGTTCCATTGTTGTGCAAAGGCAAATGTATTTCAGGTTGTAAAAGTGGATTGTATGAGACATTGTAGATACAATGTTACCCTCACCAAAATATTCATAGTTTGGAGGAGATGACATATTCAAGTACAGTAGTGTTTGACATTTGTTTGTTTCCATGGAGATGTTATTTCTTCACCTTCCACAGCATGACATTAAACTTTATCTAGCATGTGGGTTTAGTAACAAACACCTCATGTATGCAAGCTAGATAAGTTTAAGAGTAACATCCCATGCAAAGCAATAGCATCTCCATGAAGACAAATAGGAGACCAGAAATGTTACCAAGTGCACCTTTAAAGAGAAAATGTGGTGGCAACTGTGGTGCTGAGAGTTCTAACTGCCAAATCACTGTGACCGGTTTGCAATGACACACCCTGAGAAAGAAGACAGCAGCCAAATGAAGAAAAAAAAAAATAAAAAAAAAAAATCATCAATACATGGGGTTGTGGGGGCAGGAGTCATTGGATAGATGCAATGACTCATATGTAGCTTCGTATTTCATGAGGAAAGAGGGAAGATGCTTGCCTGGAATCCAGAATACAGACTTCAATACTTTATGAAGATGTGGGTCAGGTCACTGGTGAATCTTCCTGTTTTCAAATCGGTGTGATTGGCAGGTGGATTACATGCATGGGACATGCATGGTCCATCCGTATTAGAAAAAATAAAGGAAAAAAATATTACAGAGGACTGAAAAAAAAAATCACAGATCTCTGCAGAATCAATTAGCAAAGCACTTAACTCTGTTAATCTGAGCTGAGATAAATTCGATTTTATTCGTAAATTATAGGTGACCAATACGCTCCTTCATTTCACGTGTCACTGAAAAAAACAGATCTGATTGTACGAGGGCGTAGGCACCAGGCTGATAGCAATCTGTATCAGAAATACAGAGATATCATTCTGGATTTGCCAGGCAAGGAAAATACAACTTTATTCAAAACCACTTTGTTTAAAAGCTGTTTGAAATCTGTCAAAATGATGTAGAAACAAGTGCATTGATTGTGCCTTACTTTCATCACCATAGTGGAATAAGGCCCTGGGTACACCTCTGACAGTGTTTTAAATAGCACCACATAAATGCATTTCCTCTGCTCTGTGTCCCAGGGCCTGGTACACTGTAAAAGTGGAGGCATCTCTCCGGAAGCGGCCTGCTGAGTTTGGCTGTGGTGAGCTGCGAGCTGAAGCTGTCCAGAGCTCTGCTAATACCTGTTTACATACAGTGTTGTGGCTTCAAGGGCCTTGGTCATAAATCAGGGCATTATAAAGTAGCCACAATCATTAGTATGGACATATTTTATTATTTGTTTTAAATGTACACTCTCTAACTTTTCAGGAGGGGGGACGCCACTTGATTGTCTCCATGGAGATGCTATTGCTTTGCCTGAAATCTAGAGACAAGCAGGTGCTGCAACCAGGCCATGTTACAGGTCCAATCTGAGTACAGCCCACTCGTAGAAAGAATGCATGTTATGTTTTTCAAGATATTTTGGAGTGATAAAAACACTTGTAATGAACTTGATGTGTCACTCTGATAATGTGTAGAACTCAATTCAATCTGGGATGGCTTTTTTTTTTCTGGGATGGCTCTCACTGAAAGAGATCGGAAAACACAGAACGTCATGACGATTATTTGCATCTCTTTGGTCGAAGCATCATAACAGCAGAACAAGACGAAAAATCAAACTTTTGTTACGTCTCGGTGAGAGAAAAGCACAGACATCTTCCGTGTGAACAAATGCACAAAGCAGTTATCTTCTTAACAAACAAAATACTATTGATGCTAAAATAGGCTGAAGTACATCTGTTGGCATCGCCATGTTTGTTTTGGTTGCTTGACCGCTTCGCCTTTGGATTCTGCACAAACCTCACGAACCAGTGCCAGTGGAAATGAGGCTAATGCTGCTCTGTGATTGATGCACCAACCACCTGTCGGGCCCTATCGCACCAGCGGGGGCATGCCCCAAGATGGATTCTTGTTTGCAAAGTCACAAATATCGCGAGAATTCATCTTGCTGCGCAAGTTTAGGACATGGTGTGACAAATGAGAAATTTAATGTCACTGATAAAGACTTAAAATGCACTATTTTTTCTGTTTCCAACCACCATAACAAAGAGTCATTGTGAGAAATTGCAATAAGACCAAGTCAGCACACACTTTTTGGCAAAAATGGCTGTGCAGCCGAAAGAGGGACAGGTGGTTATCCTAAAAATGGGAATCATCATGACTGAAAATGCTGCAAACTGGTAAAAGTTGGAAATACATTTTTACATATGTGTTAATGTGTTAACATTTGCAAACTGCTATAAAAACTCAGGGCAAGCCTCACCAACTGATGTGCTTGGAGAACTTGCAGTAAACTTCCTACAAAGCGTTTATGATGCTGCCCGTTTTACCCATGATGCTCTCGTTTTATAGGAGTCCCACCAGCTTATGGGAGACACTGCTCACACTGTTATGTAAGGGCTTTATTGCAGCTGGCCCACACCAGTTCAATTGAAAAGTGCAGAAACTCCCTGATGCTTCTGAGCCAACGCCCACCATAAACCTACAGCACTGAGCTAGAGATAACAGAGGAGGCTTTGTATTCACACTGTATCAGAGCAAGTCTTTTGTATTGTATAACTCAGTGCTTTTATAGGTTTGGGGAAATACCACTTTCTTTCACACACATGACTTCATGCTTGCTTCTTAATTTTATGATGATGACCAACCTGTTTTGGTAGGCTACTGCACTTTGATCTTACACCATGGTCAGTCTACTGTATTGTGAATACTTAGAATACTTTCAGGTTGAGGATTAAAAACAGCTTTATGTTTGTTGCACCATTTGTAATACATTTATTTATCACTAATTATAGAAGGAAAACACACACATGCACTCACCACAAAGTTTCTATTTTTTCTTACCAATATACCATGCAGTTGGAAGCCTTATTGCATGAGCAAGAACTGCAATGTATTCCTTTGTTTTTAGGAAAGTAATTGCATTCTGAATACCAACAAATTAAACAGCAACTGTACCAGAATACAGCGTGCACACCGGCTTGTCTCCATGGAGGAGGTATTGATCTGCCTGTAATGTTCCATAGTATAGCATTAAATCTTATCTGTCTTCAAATACATCTGTTTTAATTGCTAAAACTACCTTGAAAACATACTGTGAGCTCTCCATAGATCTGACCTGTTACTTGGCCTTTTGGTATCATCTGCTTGCCTCGATGGGGATTAATTTCATAAACATTCTGGATTAAGTAATAAAAACTCCCTGGAAAAGCCGATCCTCAAAATGTCATTTCACACACACTTGCAAGTATGAGCGTTGCCGACCCAATGCACGTGAACTGTCATACAGTAATATTTGTCAAACAACATTAGAGATGGCCTGACTTGATCAAATTACAGAAAAAAAAAAAAAAATTACAGAACAGTAGAACTGAGTTGGAGATGTCACAGTAATATTGTGATTATTAATTTCTAGGTACATATCTTACTTCTGTCTTATTTTAACTTTCCAGTCTGCTGACCATGTGCAGTAGAGTGAACCATAGCGGAACAAAAACCATTTCTGTTTCATGAGGAGCCATCTATCTTCTCTATGTGACTGAAAATACTCCTCCTATTTTCCATATGGTGTGAACGGAACAACACACATGCACACATACATAATGTGAAAAATTGCCTCTTATAGCTCTGGTTTAAAGGCTCTTTTATGTGACTGAAAGAGGCTGTGTGCATGGAGTTGAGTTGCTCTGATGGGAGGTCACAGGGGTGAGTGAGGTCAAAGTTCACGAGGAGTAAAATGAAGTAGTGATTGTACAGTGGACTGAGGAATGAGGGAGTAGGAGTAGTGGAAAGTCAGAGAGCAGAAGAAATGGACAGTCCCGCTCTGAGTTCAGCCTTTGTTCCTTTATAGATTCTTTGAGCATCGAGAGTATTGGATCTGACGCCAATGGACACTGGTGACCACTAGTGGTGGTTATAGGTATTGCAAGGACGTAAACATTTGCAGATGTGGCGAATAATAGGCTTAATTTAAAAGTACACTATGTAACTTTTCGGGCGGAAGTTCCGCCACCTGCTTATCTCCATGGAAATATTATAGTTTTGCCTGTAAGAATGCATCTTTCAAGCTATTTTTGATTTTTAAAACATGCGATATACAAATAAATGCAACATGCAGATGTTTAATGCCATACCGTGCAACATGCCAGGCAAAGCAGCATTATCTCCATGGAGACAAGCAGGCAACGTACCCCCCACTAGAAAAGTTACATAGTGCACCTTTAATTTGTATTGATGGCAGTTTATGTTAAGTCTTTCAGTTGAGGTGCAGCAGAAAAATGCTTTTTAGAAACAAGAAAGTGCAAAATGGAAATTCAGACCATAGTGAAAATGTTCTCCTGGAACTGTATATGCATCCTTAAACATATAAGGGTGCACATACACGCCTCTACATACCCAAACCGCCTAACTTTTAAATGTTTTTACAAAGGAAATACTGACACCTACTGGTTTCTGATGCACAACACATCTACTAGATCAGCTTGCTCCATAATAGAACTTACGGTATACTTTGCCACACTGCCTCTGACAAGCTGCTCCAGTAGACTAATATAGGACCTAAACATAACAAAAACATAATTCCCAAATTATTTCGATCGAATCTGTCATTGAGGAGAATTATATTTATCCATAAAACAAAACAATATGAAAAGATTTGGGGACCATGTATACACTTCATTAAGGACTTGACCTATTTCAGATGACTTTTATGGCATCCTGCAGTTAGTTCTATAAATGTAAAGATACCTGCAATTTAGACAAAAGAATTGATTGTTCTGATTTGTTTTATTACAGTCACAAATAAAACACCATAAAAACACTACTCTGTAAGGGCAAAGTAATACCATGGTACAAAACAGAAAACCACATACAGACTTCACTTCAGACATTTTTAGTTAAATTTGAATCTATGTATTACTAATGCACTATGCTACTGAACACTAGAGGGCAGTAGACTACCGTTGAATTCTTAATTCTAAATTTCATTCTTATGATGAAACAGCTATCTATACCGTCATCATGTATTTATGATAATGGATTGAATCATTATTTCTTCATGTGGGTCATTATATTAGCTGCATGAATATTCCATGCCTCTTATACGGTCCAAATGACAATGGCTGATTCATAAAAACCTTTACAACGTAATCAGTCAGTGTTAAAAACCTGCTAACCCTATCACAGTCCTGTTCCTCCAGCTGCTCATGCTGTTCACGTGGCAGTAATATATAGGCCATGCAGTAGTTGATGATAATGGACCTCATCATATGAGCAGATATGGGCAGATTCAATCTTTCCTGACTTGCATTCTGTATATAAAAGCCTTACTCTCTGGGTGATATCGTGGAAAAATCGAATTGTGATCTTATCCATCTGACAATACGCCATTTTTGTCATATATTCAAAATGTGATTCACTAATTTTCTGTTTAATGCAGCTCTCTACTCAACCCACTAACTCTTATTTGTCAGTCCCAGTCAGGATTTAAGGATTTACACTGAAGTGTAAGTGAAGTGAAGCAGATGGCTTTATATACATCTTCAAGGCTGCTTCCAAGAAAATTGTGATATGATTTATTTATAAATGTATTATTATTATTATTATTTTTCTTTGTCATTTAATTTTATTTATTTATTTTATTTATTTATGCATATGCTCTGGCTACTTCTACATTACAGTATCATCTTAACACAGATAGACTGTTTTCTGAACTGGAACCACTATAATGATAATGTGGAGGAGTGATGACAGAGGGGGCACAAGAACAGCTGGAGGTCAAAGGTCCAAATCAGAGGTACCTTTCAGAAGCAGACCGAGGGGCGGATGTATAGATTTACTGCAGCTGCTTGATGGGAACAACAGACCGCTGCATACTTCATAGTTTCCCAGACACACACAAGCATAGAAAGTAGAGGTATATGCAGTTTTTGTACTAATGATTTTGAAGACAAAGTGTTCTTTTTCATGATGCACTACTGTGAGAAGAGTGGAGGAAAGCATAAGCCACGTTTCTCTTGCATTAACAACAGAAACTAAACTTTTGTTTAAGGTCAGCAGAGTACATATAGCTTTATTATGACTGAGGAAAAACATAACCTCACTAAAGTAAATGGTGAATAATTACAAGAAACACGCCAACATTATTTTTAATTTTTCCAAACAGGATCCTTCCTTAGAACGAGTAAAATATACAACATAGCCTATTTAGGACTTAAGGACATTCTGAGTAAACGCTCAAGTCTAAGTTACTGAAGGGAAATGTCTCTTCTGACTAAACTAACAAACAAAAAAACAAAAACAAAAAATAGGCTACAAATACATACATAGCCTAATTATGAGTGCAAACCCGCATCAGATCAGACATGTGGCTTTAAACTTGAAATAGTCCTCGAAGTCAAACCAACCAGTCATGAGTACAAATTTATCCGAAATCACCGATTTTTATCATTTTTATTCACGTCTTTAGCAACATTCCTGTATAAAAATCAAATTAACGGGACATTACTATCCATCCTCATCATCTCCAGTGCACACAGTCCAGTCTCGCCTCTCTCCAGTCCGGCGCAGTCTTCTCAGATTTCACTGCAGAGTAGACCTGACGATGCCCCCTTAAAAACTTTGTGCTTTTACTTTGAAGCGCGCTGTTCCCCAGACGCAGAAACGCAGCCGGCTCGGGAGACACGCGGACACTCTTTGCACTAAAAAAAGATACAAAAGAAATACAAGCATACAGAATTTTATGATCATTACACTAAACTTTCTTAAAGCGTGACTGGATGTAGTGGATTTCGGATCAACAATTGGTCGTGACGCGAGGATGGAACTTCAAGACCCGTGTTTATCCATCCAAGTCATCGGATATATCGCTTTTACGCACAATAAACACATTTTCTCTAGTTGAAAGTGGGATGACTGCGCCAAAGAAGACCAAGCATGGTAAGATCCGCAGCGATTATGTGATTATTTGAGCGTGCAGAAGTTCAGACAGGTCATGAAAAGTTTCGCGCTGAGAAGGCACATCCAGAACGCGCACGCATGACACTTGTGAGTTACGACCCAAGAGCCGGAGGTTAGAGGAATTTGTCAAAAGCACAATGTGGGCTAATAAACGCGCCATATTTCATTTCACTGCCCGGGTTTTCACAGCTTGACCCATTTATCAAAACTTTAAAAAGGCTGCGAAGGGTTGTTGGGGTTGGCTCAGTGAACAAACACCTGACAAAACGAGTAGTGCGTCGAGTTTGTTGTTCCAGATTTGACAATTTGTATACTTTTACCAGGAATTGTTGTGGTTTAAAGTACTGGAATATTTGCTTTTAGCTATTCAAACCTCCTCGGAATAGTTTTTTTTCTACATTTTTTTGCCTTTTGTGTTTGTGTGTTGCGTTTCTGTTCTTAAAATCAGCGTGTTCATAGTAATTTTGTACATTTTTGTTTGTTACTAGGTGTAGTATGACTGTTCATGTTTTGTGTTTGAACTTAAGTCCTACGTGTATATTTATCTAGATTGTATAGAGGCAATAATTCCTACTACCCTAACTTCACACTTTCTGGTATTAAAATCTGCATTTGTGTTACTTTCAGTTTGTTTCTTTAACTTCTGCTTGATGGGTTTTTGTGCAATGAAAAGTTCAAGCATAGTTTTGGACAAAGTCACTCTCTGGGTCTCTGGGTGTGCTCCTATACAAAAGCATGTCCTGTCAGATCCCATACAGCCTTCATACTATTCACATGGATCTGTGCCAATGTTAATATAGATGTCTATGTAAACCAAGCGGAGCTGTTTTGGGAATGACATCTTTGTGACTGCAGTAATGAGTGGTATTTTTCTAAATGAACATCTATCTCAGAGCAATATGTCAAAGTAATTGTAGTCTCACCATGTACCTACCAAGACATGGTTCTCATGGTGGTTTGCTGGCCTCTGAAGTGGTGCGTGCCCTGTCCTTTTGCTCAGAGTTTAGTTTTGCAGTAATTATGTCATTTAAAAATAATACTGTGTAAGTTATGCACAGTTTTACAAAGGCATGCATCATCATTCAGTTGGTGTTGGTAATCATCTTCTGTTGCCATCAACGGCTGCCCCACTAGCAGTCACACAAACACATATGATAGGTGGGTGACGTGTCTTGCTCAACAGTATGACCTACTGGGACTCGGGATCAAACCACCAACCTTTGGGTTAGACTGCAAATTTATTATTTTGCCTCTGCTGGGCCAGCCATAACTATCCAAAACCTTACCACCCAGGCAGAGGCAAACATAGGCTTTAGTAACAGTAATGAAATGGTATGGTTTGATAAATGGCTCTCTCAAAACAATATGTCAGAGTAATTAGTAATTATAGTAATTATACTATGCCACCGTAATACAGGTGAGAGAGTATTTAAAAAGGACAATTTTACAAATAGTTTTTTTCTGTGGTTGCATGTGACTTTTAGGTAAAATTGTATATCTCTTCTCCAAAATGTGGCTCATTCTGTTTTTAGAAATCTACAGTAACTCCTCTTCCCTCTAGGTACATGATTTTGGCACAGAAATGCTGGATGCTGACCAGACCAATTTTGATATCTAACCTTGTAGTTTCCATCTCTTTATCAAACTGTTAAGAATCCAATGCAAACACGTAAACCTCAACTTAACTGTGCTATTGTTTGTCCTACAGATAATCTGGCAAACCTAAATGTCAGTATTATTGATGGGATGTGTTTTGTTATGTTAATTATTGGCCTGGGTGTTACCCTGTTTGCATTGGGATGAAGTTGGCTGGACTGGGCTAACAGTGCTTGCCTATCTGGTGCCGGCGATCATCAGTCTTTCATGCAGTCCCCACAGTCTCGCGTTTCAAATGGGTTCCAGATGTGGCACAGACACAAGCTCCTGGTCTGCACTGCCACAAGAAACCAAAAAGAAACTCTGCCTATTCTTCTGCACACAAAAGCCACTCAACA
Source organism: Periophthalmodon schlosseri (assembly GCA_000787095.1). Lineage (NCBI taxonomy): Eukaryota > Metazoa > Chordata > Actinopteri > Gobiiformes > Gobiidae > Periophthalmodon > Periophthalmodon schlosseri. Next base: position 65,134 of record KN470870.1, read on the forward strand.
ACCACTGCTATTCTGCTAATAAGAAGTCAGCCGTTTGCTTCAAGTTGTATCATGCCACGCCTCATGTATTCACACTTATTCATTTTATAATGGCAGAGCTGATACAAGTTAAAATAGGATTTTTACTATGTAACTTTGAGAATAAAATATTTAACTTCACTATCTTTATAATTAGTCTTATAGCGCTTTTCAGATGCTAAAACTCACTTTACAGTTTTGTGCATTATTCATTCACTTTACACTGTGTGATGGTAAGCTACCTTTGTAGCCGCCGCTGCCCTGGGACAGACTGATGGAAGTGAGGCTGCTAATCCGGTCAGCCCCTCCGACCACCCTCACTCTTACACCACATTCATACTAGGGAACCTAAGGACACAACAACAGTTTTACCATTGGTGCCCCACTGTGGCACATGATATTCCCTTACCTGACCAGCCAAAACCAAAAAACTTTACAAAAACAAGTGGGTCTGGAACCGTATCCTATTTCCCCGATTCCAGAGGGTGTGATTGACAAGCTGATTAGCCAATCAGAGAGATGCATTCTCTCTTCCAGAAAAACAAACATGGCTGCTTATGAGTAAAAAATAAAATTAACAAATAAAAAAAGGACTGAGAAACAGAATCAACAATCAAAGCACCAAACTTATTTATCTCAGGTAAAAGTTATATGTTTTGTGCTGAATGGAGAGAATTTTTGAGAGCAGATGTGTTCTGTATTTGAGAAACATGATACAAATTAGCAGCTATGATTGGACCATCACACATTAGGACAGAGGTTTTTCATGCTCTATGGTCCGATTCCAGACCCATCTGGATTCTGACAGAATGCAGAAGGGACTGGCTGTTCAGGCAAGGTATTCCCAGTGGTATCTCATCCAAGTACTAGCCAGGCTCAGCCCTGCTTAGCTTTTGAGATCTGTCAAGATCAGGCTTTGACAAGGACGTCTGGCTACAATAATTACTTTTTAAAATAGACTTCATTCATAATGAACAAATAGTTTATTAAGAATAATTCAGGCTTAGTAACTACTTAATCAGTACTTTAACTTCTAGTAGTAGTTACTAAGCCCAAATCATTCTTAATAAAACAAAGCTTGCATTAGTAAAGGTATACATAGACACTTAAGTGGTTGTAGAGGAAGTAGAATATATTATGCATTTGTCTCCACAGATGTTTATATATGTTTTATAATTATTTCAAAGCCAGGGCACTTTCTTTATTATGTACTTAGACAATTAGACACGGCATATCTGTCTTCTACAGTCCCAAATGAAATGTAAAAGTGAGCACACAGTGTTCTACCCAAACTAAAGTGTGGGTTTGAGACTTGTAGCGACACTGGGGACTTCTGCCCTGCTACTGTGTGCTGTAAGCTTAACTGTACTTTGCTGGTTCAACACTTTCACTTGTTTTAGAAGCCTTTTTGCTCATTACAATAATACTTTCTATTGTTGAACTTACAAGGATATAGTGCACTTGGAACAAAGAAATATATTAAATAAGAGATTAATGCTTGCTCAATGTATTCCTCGATCTACCATTAAAGTCTCTATCCAGATCATTAACAGGTAAATGTATCTACGCATTCCTCTATATGTATATGTACTTATATAGTTTGATATCCTAAAACAAGAACAAAGTATGCCAGGAAACACATTCTCATCCCAAAATGACTGTTGTGGTTTGGGCTGAGTCAACCATATGCTATTAAACCATGGGCACTAGGACCTTGGGGTTTGAAGTCTGTGGTCTGTCCATTCTCTCTTTTTACAGGATCTGTCAGGGCAATTTTTACAAGAAGTGTCTCACCAAACACAGTCACATGCTGAGAGGGCTGCGTTTATTGTGGATGCTGTAGCTACATGCACTGTGCTAGACTTTAACAAACCATGCAAAAGTTACAGAGACACTCAACTATAAACAATTAATATGTAGAGTTTAACAACTTGCAAGAGGCCGGGGGCTCTAATTAATTGTGAATATTATGCACACTTTCCTTGAGAATGAGAAGGTGGTAAAAGAGGTTTAAGTGTCTTGCTCATGGACACTCAGTTTGAACCAGCAATTTTATCATACCAGCCTCTCTAAGTACCGTATAGTTTAAATGCATGCACTTTTCTATTAAACAGTTGATTGACATTAAGATGCATTTCACTTCTTGACTTGGTCACCCACTTCCAGTACGATCATTCACTGTTTGTGTATAGATTTGCCTGGTGCTTCACACTGTTTAGCTCTAATCTATACCACAAAATAAGCAGAGAACACAGGCAGACCACAGAGTTGTCAAGTTCGGTTCTTTATAGCGACTTTGGGCTTCTTGTGGACAGTCAGATTGCTTTTTTTTAAAGAAGACCTATTGTGCTTGTGTCTGTTATATAGTTATAATCTATGACACCCATGGATCATTATGTGGTAATTTGCAATATTTGATTTAAAACAGTTTAATAAAAGAAACATGCCCGATGACTTCTGCATTAGAAAACTCCGGTGCCCAGTGGGAGCTGACGTCGGCATAAACGTCATCACAACAAAGAGCCGTGAAGTTGTCTGGATAGCTACAGATCACGCTAGTAAGTAGCGGATTTTTTTTCATCAGTACCAAAATGACTACGTGACATGACTGAATCCTAGGCGTATCACTGATTAAGAAAATAAAATTGGAGACAAAGTAGTGAACAGTGGGCGTATGCCAGTAGCGGTGAAAATGGAGGTTGATGAGCAACATGGTGTCTTGAAAATAAGTGTTTAAAGATTGCTCAAACATGCACATATCACTCCAAATACAACTTTTGGTGAGTAAATGGTGAGGGGAAACAACTATAACATGGTTAAAAACTCGGAAAAGATGATTTTGCATAATACTTCGGGCTTATTTTTATGGGACTCTGATGGCTTTTTTTGGGCATTTCTTCAAAGGCTTAGTCACTTGTTTCTTTCTGAAAATCTGGCAACCATAGACCATACTGCAGTGCACCAGTCATGAACCTTAGCTCATATGTGTAAGTATGTGGCGTGTGCCTGTAGTCTGGAGCTGGAGCAGCTGTGAGCCCATCTGATAACCATCTAGTAGTCCCAGAACAAGCTCAGAACACGCAGCAGGCCGGAGCTGTGATTCAGGTGTGACATGAGTGCATGGAAAACATATGGTAAACTTACCATAGTAAAGATGAGCTATGAGTAAGTATCCTGGCATTGTCCTCCTCCGTGTTTTTAAAGATGATACATCTACAGTTACCAGACTCATTTGGTCATGTCAGTGCTCGAATTGCCTCCTCTGACCAAGTATTTTTGATTAAAGCTACCATTTTTGGACCGTTTTACAAACTTTACTCCAGTTCTTGCGTCTCGGGCTGAACAAATTAGATTTTTTTCTGACAAGCATTATTGCGATTTATGTTTTAATAATATAATTCTGTTCCAAGTTCACATTTTAATCGCGCCCTTTGAACTGACATAGGCTTATTTGTTGTTCGTTGTTTATAGAAACAATTTTCATACTCTTTAGAATTTAAAGAGCACCATTTTTTGGTGGAGGATACGTATCCATACATGTTATTGCATTGCCTTGAATGTTTCACTGTAGGGCATTAAACTTCTATCCAAACTTCCAAACTTTTTACTATCATGGTAAAGCTAAAAACAGCTACAAACAGTGCACTTCCTGGTTCTCGGACGACAACACACAGTTTACAGTTCATCTTGAGACCTTAGAGGAAAAAGTTTGCTCACTACATGGGGAAAAAAGCACGTACGGACACTTTAATACGTTTCACTAAATTCCAAACATCAATTTTAGTGAAGGTTAAACTGTCCCTAAATCAAGACATTCTAATCGGATTTCTCAGTGCCAACCAGGCCATATTTCACCATAACCAGATTGCCAAAACCATCATTCTCCATTGGCCCATTGCAGCTCTCATCATGTCCAGGAAAGTGAACTAAATGATAGGAACATAACTTGCTTTGTTTTTGGCAGCGACTTTGGTTGGCAGTTTCATTGAGCTGAGCGAATTATACTTTGTCTGGCTCTGCACAATAAACGCAGCCAATAATGTTTACAAGGCCCTCTATAATGAGCTGCCAAATGTAGTGATATATTTACTTATTAATGCACCATGCTTGGCTAAGTGCAAAATGGGGGTACGCTAGTTCAGCTGTTTTATGGTTAGATAAGGTTAATGCTAATTTATGAGTTTGAATGTATTTCAAGTTGTGAAATTAGTTTTAATGAAAGTGAAATGAACATGTACCCTAGCACCATAGCATTAAATGTGAACTTTGACAGCATTGCCCAGTGTTTGTTGTATAGGCTAAGTAAGTTAAAGCAGACCTAGTATGCAAAATCAACTTTTCAGAGCTTTTAACCACCCTTTGCATTTACCCTCTTGAAGTTGTATTTGGAGTGATTTGTGCAATCTTGAATTCCTTCATTTCAAGACGTCATATTGTTGATCGATCACCATTTTCACCGGCACCTGCAAACGGCCACTGCTCTATACTTACTCTGTTCTTCAGTTTTATTTTCTTAATCGATGATACTCGTAGGATTCGGCACAAATGAAAAAAATTGCTACACCTACTTGTTTGTATGATCTGCAGCTGTTCATAGGAGGGGCCGACAGCTCCACGACTCTTTGTTGTGATGACGTTTATGGTGACATAAGCTCCCATGGGGCACCGCAGTTTTCTAACGTGGAATTCAGCTGTTTTATTTCTTTTAGTTTTTATTTTATCTTTTAAGTTGTTTTAGATGAATTTTGTAATTTGAAATGCAAATTATAACATAATGATCCACGGGTGTCATAGATCATAACTATATAGCAGACACAAGCACAATAGGTCTCCTTTAAAGAAGGTTGATTTCATATATTTGTTTGATTGACACAGTATAAAGATCTGGCATTTCATTTGATACACCCTTTAATCCTGAACATGATAATCCCAGTAGGTGTCATTTCATTATTGCAAAATGGGGTCAGTTTTTTGAAAGATTCAGTATGTAACTTCCCTGGAGAAGGGTCACCACCTGCTTGACTCCATGGGGATGTTATTGCTTTGTTTTTCTATAGAAGGGTCAGAGGTCAGATCTGTGGATAGACGAGTAAGATAGTTTAATGTCATGCTATTGAAGATTCTAGGCAAAGTAATAATGTTTCCTTAAAGACAAGCAGGTGGCGAACCCCTTATCAGCTACACATACTAGCAGTGAGAATCAAACTGCCAACTGTTGGCTTGTCCTGATTTAGTCCTGATGTAGATTTGTATTAGTGATTGAATCCAGCCTGACTATGACAAAATGATAGGCACACACATGTACAATTTGAGTTTTTATCAGTGAATTCTGCCATTAGCTATAAATTGCAGATGTTCTTGGAATGGCTAAACAATGTGAATGTGATATTTTAAATTTTAAGAATTTATTGTTTTGAATGTGTACACCATCTGCCACTCTTTCTTGAGGAGACAGAAAAGCAACTTATCCAGGTGTAGTCCTGATGTAGACTTGGCTTGGTCTGGTTCACCCTGGTCTAGTCCAGGTTTAGTTCTGGGTCTAGTCCTAGTTTAATCCTAATTTTGATGTGGTGTGCAAGTTTCAATGCTCCTAGTGATTAACTCCCAACTGAATCCTTGTATTTTCACCATTGCAATTACTTGATTTTTTTTTCTTTGCATTTGTTAAGTCTACTAATGTGTGTATACACTTTAGCCCGCATGTGCTGTATCAGTAAGAATATGTTTAATTAGCCTCATATGCAGTAGCCTGTCATCCTCTGATTCATTACGTGTCCTGATTGGTTCTGCATGTTTAACTTTGAAATACGTTCAACTACACAACCCAATTCTCTTCCTGTCTCCTCCTTTTGCACACATGAACCCGGCTGATTAAGATTCCATTATGCACGCTAAAATGGATTGAAAATCTATAGCTGCATATTGGCCATTTAACCAATCTGAAACGTAAATTAATTCAGTCAATGAGCGCTAAATAAACCGCCCACTTTAAATGATGCTGGAGCACTCAGTGAGGCGTTTCAATGGGGAATAATAACAGGCGTGCAGCAGCCATATCCTGCAGGCCTGAGGATTATGGGACGTGTTTACAACATGTAGAAGCTCGTAAAAGTGCCAACGCCATGACATTAGGAAAGAGCCATGTGCACAAATATACTAATGTTGAGGTGGTGTCAAGTTGTGAAAATAAAAAACTAAAGGAATATCTAAACTGGAAATTGGGGATGGTAGATGGCAATTAATTAAAGGTGCACAATGTAACTTTTCTGGTGAGGGTTCCGCCTCCTGCTCGTCTCCATAGTATCACGCAGGTAAAACTGGACTCAAATGCAACACAAAATATACAGCCAAATTTCTTAGCCTAAGTAAATACAACAGAAAGTGTCCTTCAAACAGGTAATTCTTAATATAACAACCAAGGCAATAAACAACTGGGGAATGAATGTCTTATTTAATGTCAACGCCAATCTCTTCCACCACGGGGAATCAAAATGGGAAACAGGCTGGGAAAATAAACTCAGGAACAGGTCCCTCAGACAGACTTTAATACAAGTTCAGAATTGCAGAACGCAAACAGATTTGTTCAGATACAGGGCTTGAATGTCTCTCTTGACTGTTCGACAATCTAGCAAGAACTGAAGGAACAGAGGGAGAATATATAGGCTACCCTGGGCTGATTAGCAAATGAATAGCAGCTGCAGGGAAAACAGGGAGGTGGCAAAAGAAGGACCGGAACGGGCTGGGAAACGGAGCTGGACTGGGATAAACGTGAAAAAACAGGCAGAACTGTGACACATAGAGATGATATTGGTTTATCTGGAATCTTTCACGGTATGGCCTTTAAGTGATCTGCTATACATTTATTCAATTATTGATCTTTATATAGCTAAATATCGTGACTTGTAACTTACCCCGCAATCACCTACATGTGTATGTTTAATGCCATATTGTGGAACATTCCAAGCAATGCAATTACAAATTCAGGGAGACCGGCAGGTACTAAACCCTCCACCAGAAAAGTAAAAAAAAAAAATGTTAAAAGTACACCTTGAAATCTAGTTCAAAATGATTATAGTCCCCAGGTTCGCCGGTAAGGTCTACTGACAAAAGATTGTTGAAGAGAGAGAAAAAAAATCCACAAATATTGGATTTCTTTCTATCATTCTTATTGGTGATTGAGTCCAACCTGAGATTATGCAAGAACAACAGGCCTTGACATGTAAATTCTGAGTTTGTATCAGTGAATTCTACCAGTAAGTAGCAGTAAGTTGCAGATGTTGGAATTAGCATTGGAACAATGTGAATCGTGATATTTTAAGTATTTTGAATTTTAAGATATTGTTGTTTTTGTAATTTTGTATTAGTCGCCAAACATTTTTATACACCATCTGCCTCTTTTTCTTGAGGAGGCAGAAAAACAGGTGTTATTTGTAGTTTTTAAAATGAAAAGGACAACTGCAGGCAGGTTTGGAGAAGATATTCAAGGTAATAAAGCAAATGACATCTTAAAGGTAGAATTAGTCTCATTTGGCTGGCTCACACAGTTATTTGCAGTTAAAGGAAGGGATTTCAAATTTCACATGTTTAAAGTTGCTCTGTCTCACCAGTTGTGACATTGTGAGTTGCAGTGGTAGAAAGTAAAAGTACCCTACTGTCCTTAAGTACAATCTTTAGGTATGCAGAGTTATTGTTTTAGAAGGTCCACAGTGACATCCTGCCTAAAGGCAAACCAAAATCATTTAAAATGACTAGAAAATGAAGAGATTGACTCAGCTGCTTCTGGTGAAGTCAGCACAATTCTCTTTATCAAGATCACTATACAGTATTTGACTTTTTACTCATTTTCAAAATCTGTATGACATTATTTTTACTTAGTTAATACTTTTTAATAGATACTCCAAAGCTTTTAAGCCTCACCCCCAAAAAATGTCAGCCTAAAATAAACATGAAAAAACATGCATGCTTACTGAGCAGGCTTGGATCTCCACAGATCTGACTTATCACTTGACCTGGAGGAGGGTCCACCACCAGGTTGTCTCTGTGGAGATGTTATATCTTTGCCTGGAATGTTCCAAAGTTCTCATTGGAAAATGTTCCAGAGTTTGGCTTTAACTTGAATTCATTGAGTGATTATTTTGCTTGCGCATCTGTACTTCATCACTTCATTCATTGTCACTAGAAAGTCGTACGGTAGGGTAACTGGCCAGATGAGTAATACAGCTTGTTTTTTTTTTTTTTATTTCAAACAAAGACGATCCCACTGCTCTTGCTCCACCCCATTCACCCTCCCCAACATCCTCTCACATTCAACAATGAACATTATTTTCTCTTTCCATATTTGTCAGTATCAGCCGTGCACATGTCACCAGTCCAGCACTCAGACAGGCACTTTGCTAGGTCACATGGACCAGCCCTGCATGAAACCCAACACTTTCCTCCATATTGGAAAAAAACAAAGAGCAGTCCAATACAACTTGTTTCATAGTCATGTGTCTCCTCCACACTAACAGACATGACAACATTACCTGAGAGTGAAGAGGAGCGAATGAGACCAGGAGAGAGAGGACACCAGGGAGAGGAGATGTGATAAAAGCAGGAGGCAGTGCACTCACAGCAGGCTTCTGTTTGAGCTGATCAAATATTTACATCATTATAATGTACCAGAGATACATCTGAGAACAGAACAGCTCCCTCCGGTCCACACTACACTTGTATCTCCGGATGTGTGTATGGAGGAGGTTCATGTCTTCACTACTTCAGGCTGATATATTTTTATAGAAATGTACTTGCTATAAATTAATGTTTGAGAATAGGATAAAATGATCAACAATTCCAAATTCAACCCAAGGAGCAGTGTTGCAAAGTCCGCTTCTTTATACTAACTTGTTTTTTCAGAAGAGGTACTTTTCATAAAGAAGTGGACTAATTGAGTGTGATGTCACCCATAGCGTTCGGCTCCAGCCAAATGAAGCTCATTGAGGCTAGTAGTTACAGGGGCGAATTTGGAGCCGAGTTTCGACCGTGAGTATCATAGCAACCAAAGGCCAATCCGGAGCCAGGCTGTTGAAGGTAATGCCCTTTCCCACCCGGACAGCTGGTTTAGCAGGGAGTGGGTGCTTAGCAACGCTGTCAATCAAACCTGTTGCTAACGCTAGTGGGAGTGAGAAAGGGAAAGAAGGCACCTGATTTGTCTGTTATTAATGTTCGTATCTTGATTTACAGAAAAAAATGGCGAAATTAAAACAGCAGGATCATGTAAAGCTCTTCAATATGAACATTTTAAGACCCATTTTAAGCGCGCCCTGCTCACTTCCCATTTGGAACGTGGTGGCTAGCAGGTTAGCTATGTCCATTTATATATACAGTCTATGGTCATAAGTGGAGATTTTTAGCCTTTTTCAGTTTGGTTTACCTTAGACTAGACTCAACAATGACTGAATAACAATCTGCAAACATTTCTTCTTTTTTTCCATAAAACAAGCATATATCGAAAGTACAATGCAATATAGATTACACCCCCCCCCACAGTCCAAAAAAAAAAAAAAAATTAATCTACGCGCTAACAGCATCACAAAACGTGTCATATTGATTTGAGAGTTTGATAGTTGAACAGCTGCTGCTTCACTCCAAAGAGAGCAAGTATTAGATCTAGCTCAATCTGTAAACTTTTTATAGCCGATAATTTGTTACGCGTTGTTACATGGTTGATTTGATTTTTGAACTTAGACCGTGGCATTTTGAGAGATCAGTAAAGCAATGAATAAGACTTACTATAGATTTGTCAGGAGCAATATTTCTCCTTAGGTTTGACATTGGCCAGTGGACAAGATGGAGAGGCTAAGGATAAAATAGACTGCATTGATATGTGAGTGGTTTACGGAGTTATTAAGTGAGAGGGAAACTTATAGACTGTTAGTAGCAGGTGAAATGCAATGTTGGTTGTACTTGCACTTTAATATCACCTTTTAAACAACAGATACTTTATGTTCAGACAACAATACAAATGTCTTCAAAGTGATGTGACTAACTTACAATCTGCCTCCTGTCTCCTCTGCACACAACAGCTGGTGTGAAGATGGCATTTTTTTTTTTTTTACTTTCCACTGGCTCTATATTCGAGTCAAACACAATGATTGTCTTACACAGGCTGTATGAACACATGTTAACCTGATTATTATGTTAATGATTGAAAGCTCACGAGAGGTGCTTCCTTCAGTAAACGTTACTGTCTCTAAACAATTTTTCTTTTGAATAAACAGTCTTTAGTTTGTTTGCATGTACAGAAATTTAAGCTCTCTGGATTGGCTTAACTAATAACTAACTAATCCTATATAACACAAAATTGACTCTTGTGAGCTTTAAGCATGGTATAATGCTGTTACCTCATCAAAAACATACCTGGAGTTGTGTTTCATTCGCACATGTTCGAGTTAGTCTTTATTATTAGTCTGTCTACATTTCCAAAGCTCAAAGTGCTCTGGTTCACCTTGTGATGTCATGTAGGGATAGTTTTCAAGTTAACAGCTATCTTTAACGTTTGTGTAGGGATAGTTTCAAGTTAACAGCTATCTTTAACGTTTGTTCAGTAGAGATTGGCAATTCCAGGGCTGAAATGATCCAAATGATTCCAGGTATGTTTGTGGTGATTAAACAGCATTATAACAATATGGGCCCTTTAAGATGCACTATGCAACTGTCCTGATTGATCTGCTGTCTACTTGTCTCAAAGAAATGTTTCTGCTTTGCCTGGAATGTTCCACAGTAAGACATTAAACTTCTCTATCTCCATGGAAACAAGCGAATGACACCACCTGGCCAAGTTACAGGTCAGATCTGTGGAGAGGCAACATTTGAGGCAAAGCAATAACATCTCCATGGAGACAAGCAGGTAGCAGAAAAGTTACATGGTGCACCTTTAAGTAGATGGGGAACTCAAAGAACCATAGATATACTCACACTGATGTACACAAAAACTGGAGTGTCTTGCCCATGGAGAAATAGACAATGTATTTTTGTGAGTCTGGGAATTGAACCAATAACCCTCAGGTTATTGGGTGTAGGTTCTTTGCCCTTAGCTACTCGCATCTAAGTTAAACATTGCAAAACTGACTGACATTGTCCTCAAAAAGTACATTTTATTCAGAACATCTTAAAATCATACATTTTGGCTGTGGGCCCAGATCCACATAATTAACTTTTTTGCGGGCAACAAAACAATATTGTAAATTGTCAGGATTAGTTATCATCTTCCTTGTGCAATGTTTTGTGTTTCTGCTTGGATATTCGAATGTGGACAGCCTTCCATTGACTCCATATGGACTGTACCTTTAGTGCCATAGAGTAATTACTTTCAGAGCTGGATGTGATCTGATCGGGACTATTTTCTGCTCAGGGCACTGGGACGAACATAAAACTCTGCTGCCTCCTTTTATCCTTTCGCCAATGGAGAAAAATTGAAGTGCACTCAGTCACAACAAAGCGTTTTAACAAAGGCCGTTTCATTTCAAGGTGAA
>KN470872.1:0-15596 GCA_000787095.1 Periophthalmodon schlosseri
TCTCCCCTGCCCCTCAGCCCTCTCTCTCTCCACTACCCCTCTCCTCTACCCCTCACCCCTGCCCCTCTCCTCTCCCCCTCTCCCCCTCTCCCCTGCCCTCAGCCCCGCTCAGACCAGCTGGTACACTGCGTGGCCAAAGAGATGAAAAGCTGCTCTCCTCAACTCGCCCGAGTGGTACTGATGGAACCTTTTAAGAGCTCCCTCGCAGCAGTGAGTGAAAACACGGCCAATAGCGCGACAGCTGATGTCACGTCCCAGCTGTCGGCCCGGTCCCGGCAGGTCCCGGCTCTCGCCCCGCTAAGTGAGTCTCACTGCGTCGCATTCCACATAACGCGCAGTTGCTCCATAAAGCCTTTTTGAACCGTTCCTGTCGGTGCTCTTGTGACCCCGCTGCCAAGTACGAGGTCTCCGAAGGCCTTCTGTTTAAAAAGGGCCGGCCTCAATCAGCACATGCTTAGACTGGCGATGATCCTCTCCCCTTGTTGCTCTTAGCCTATCACTGTTCCCTTGTATTGCCCCCTCATTTTCCGTCCCGCGGAACAGGCGGCACTCCCACGCAGCTGCCGAGGTCGTCCCCGATGTGGTCTTAATAGTGCTCTGCCCCTCTGTTTAGCATCTGTCTGTCAGCGTGTGCACCTAAGCATTTTTGTTTGATGACATCGTCTTTGTGTCCTACAGCTCAGAACGGCGATTGACCTCTCTCTCAGTTCCTTCGACTTTCACTGTTACAAGGAATGTTGATTATGCTGTCCGCGTTGAAGCCGTGACAGCCGTTTCAAATGCCTGGATTATATTGGTGGGAATCTTTAGGCATCCCACCTTTTGTCAGGCATTGCGCTGGTGCTGGAAGTGGGCGATAATGAGCGAAATGAATATCGACGTCATGTAGATAATTAGAAACGTGCTTAAACACAGTAATAATAACGACAATGCATCAGATTTGTATAGCACACTCAAAAAGCATTAGTCATTCACTCCACACTCGGTGGTGGTCAGCTGCAGTTGTAGCCACTGTTGCCCCAGGGCAGACTGACAGAAGCGAGGCTGCCAATCCGCACCATCGGCCGCTCCAGCCGCCACCGGTCATTCACGCACTTTCATACTAAATGCCTCGTCTCCCTGGCATTTGGTTGCAGCTAGGCAGGACATCTCGGTGTTTTATAGTTTTACTGTTTTAATGTTCTTCGCCTGTGTGTTGTATTTAATGTACATCTGTTTTGTTTATTGTTTGTGTGAAGCACTTTGCGCGGCCTTACGAGGACGTGTGGACAATATACGAAGGCCACATCTTCTTATCTATAGCTCCTCTCACGAAGGAATGTGTGACCCCCGCTCTGAGAGGGTCAGAAAACACTCACCTTGTTCGACTTTGCTTAAAGTTTCTTAATGTGTAGCGCCATGCAGACCAGAAGAGGACCCGCCTCACACGCACACACACTGAGAGACACTATAAAAGCTGTCAACAGGCACATCTCAGGACTCTCTTCCTGTCCTTTCCGGAGAGTCCGCTGCTTCATTGTTCACTTTACCTGCGTGGAACTCATTAAAACCCTCCTGACTTTACGTTTCAGTCTCCTGGTCCTCTTTGACGCTCACACCGGAAACGAACATTCTTCCGGGCGTCTTAAGTTGTATTTTAAATGTGCTGTACGTATAAAATCGAACAGAATTGAATACTAGGCAACGTGGGTGAAGCGTCCTGCCCCATCCTCCACTTGATATTCCCAGAGGTCTCCCATCCGAGCGCGGCGCTAACCGGGCTTGTCCTCGCTTAGCTCCTGAGATCCGACGCCAGTACGGCCATATCGTGCCTGCGATTGTCTGGGTTTCGCTGTAAAAGAACACACTGCTTATTAATAATTGAGTCTATTTTAGTCAACGCTCTTGATGTTCTAATTCCGCATATCTTCAAAGTGATACTATTTTAGATGATATGTCGGTTACCTATTAGTGTGTTTTTGTTCTTGTCAGTTTCTAATTAACAGCGTAATAGCTCATACCTGCTCCACGAGAAGGGCGCCACACGTCTCGCACTCAAAGAACAAGCTTGTATTTATTTCTGACGGGCGATCTGGCCGGACCGCCGCGGCCTACCTGTTAGAGTTTGCGCTTTGTATTTGCAAGGCTGTGAACGTTTGTGAGGTTTCCGGAGAGACTACAGAAACAGAATGGCCAAACAGCAGGTAGACTCTCTTTTGCTTTCCTCGCCCAGGGCAAGGTAAGGCGTTTTGGCATTCACGGCCGCAGCGAACGCGAAAGGCCAACAAGCGGCGAACGGGATGAAGAAACGGGCCAATCGAACCGGATTTAGGGCCAGGGGAGAAGCGGAGCGGAACCGCGCAAGATACTGTAAATATAAATGGACGTAGCTAAGCCGCTAGCCGCCATGTTCCAAACAGGAAGTGATCATGGGCTCCAGTTCACTTTACATTGAAAAACTGTGGCTTCTCTCTGTAACTCTGGTCTTAAATGTTCGTATTAACCCGCTCTACACGATCCTGGTGTTTTTATTTCCGCATTGTGCCCGTAAATCAAGACGTGAACATTAATAACTTAGTCCGCTTCTTTATACAGTCTGATGTTACACAGTTAGTACTTGTTTTATCTCGCGATGTTAGAAGTAAACGTAAATGCGCTGTCTTTAAGTGGCATCTAAAGCCATATCATCGTTTGCCTCTGAGAATCCACACTTCGCTGTGATTGGTTGAACCCGCCTGTCACTCAACCAGAGCATGATGGAGATCGACCAATAGGAGGGAAGGAAATGAAAAAATGTCCGTGTTTGATCACAGACCATTAAAAGGGGCGACAGTAGCTCGGCTGGTAGCGTGTTTGTCCACTGGCCCACAGGTTGGCGGTGCGATTCTAGCTCCCGCAGATGAATGCTGTAGTTGTGTCCTTGGGCAAGACACTGAACCCACCTGTCGCTCACTCAGAGCACGATGGAGACTGACCAATTGGAGGATAGGATATGAAAAACGCCTGGGGCGACAGCAGCTCAGCTTGTAGTGCGTTTGCCCGCCGATCCGAAGGTTGGCGGTTCGAATCCCGCTCTCCACAAAAACATCGTTGGTTGAGCGGTCACATCTGCTGACCCACAGGTCGGCGGTGCGATTCTAGTTCCCACAGATGAAGGCTGTTGTTGTGTCCTGAGTGGTTCCTTGATGTAAAGCGCTTTGAGTGACTTGAAGGTGAGAAAGCGCCGTATAAAAATGTGACCTCTGACCATTTAAAGAGAAGAGAAGCACTGAATCACAATAAGACGTCCCAAAAATAGTATATAACCACAGGAATCAGATACGATATATGATTTTTGGATCGTTTAGACCGTGCAAACCAACCCGTTACACGATTTAATATGCAACACCACCACAGAGCTTGTTTTCCCTGGTAAATGACTTGTTTTGCTTTGTTGTCATCAAGTATTCAGTGAGAAGCAGTCACGTCAGAGAAGTCCTGTCAGCTCTGACTAAATGAAATACCGGTGTGCTGTTTACTTATTTACTCTCCCTGACAGCTGCAAACATCCACTGAACCCTCCGCTGTTTGCAAATGTAACACAACAAAAATCCCCTGAACAAAAGTAGACCCCATTATCATTTTAATTATTACCGTGGAATTTTTTCGCATCTCAAAGTCATCGAAAGTGTGCGAGTCGGCCGTGTATGTTTTGTTTTAGGAAGCACCCCAGTGATTGTTCCGCAGGTACAAAAGCTGCAGTGTAGGAAAAAGCTCGTATTAAAGTCAATATACACACTCCTGATGCATAATTTATGGCTACTTCTAAAGCGCCGGAGCTAGCGCTGGAGAATAGCATCACATATTTCATAGTTTGGGATTTTTCAAAGAGAAACTCAATTGGGGCACAAAATACGGTGTTAAATCCGGGCCAGGCATAAGCGGTGTTTGCGTTGCCTCGGTCACCGCAACAAAAGTGCTCCGTGAAGTAATATGGTACATACATTTAGATTAACCCCGCCTGATGTTTACAGCTATTCCGCTGGTACAAAAACACTTCAGATTCTCCTTGTAAAGCAAATACCAGCGTTACAGCTCACACGTCAGACAACAGGTTAATGGGGCAAAACAACTCAATTAAATAAGTCAACAGTTTGCAGTTCCCATCATTAGCAGAGCGGCGGAGCAGGTCTGAATATGGCACATTCCAGGGTAAAGCAGGCCATCTGGTCCCGAGTGCACAAAACATCTCTTTCATATTAAGTGTTTATTGTTTTTCTAGATTGATGCCGTTAATATTGGCCTTTCAGAATGACAGATTAGCATCAGCTCCTAATCAGTGCCATTAGGAGATAAATATCAGTAATTTCATCAGGGCCACAATTGCTTTTACAATAATACGATTTACAAATGTAAACGATTAAGTAATTAGCCAACATCTCTGAAGATTAGCATCTCCCAGACTTTCTTGCATCTGGGCTTGTTGAGATTACACGCTTTGGCTTTCGGTCGTCTGCCTTTATTTTCTTGTGAATGAGAAGTTTACTAAAGCATAAAGTGGTTTTGTAAATGACCTTTTGTGAAATGGCTGTTGGACAAGTAAAACACACGGCGCAGATGAAGGCTGTACTTTTAGCCCGTGCTGGAAGAAGTACTCAATTTTGGTACTTAAGTGAAAGTACAGATACTGGAGCAAAAAATACTCAAGTAAAAGTAAAAGTATCACATGAAAAAATCAACTTAAGTAGAAGTACCTGTTCAAAAATGTACTTAAAGAGTAAAAAATAAAAGTATTTTGCGCAGATTTTGAGGCCTAAATTTTGTTCAACAGAAACAACTGAATCGATCATTTTTTCCAGCTGTTTTTATTAGTATATTTTTGTTTTACTCAGATTATGAATGCATTAAAAATAAACCCTCAGCCTTTTCAGCAGCTCTCAGACAATAATAAGAAATACTTTTACTTTTCAGTCCAGTTCAAAACTGTAGTAGAAAGTACAGATACTGCTCTTAAATGTAGTGAAGTAAAAGTAAAAAGTATCCACTGTAGTAAAGTACAGATACCCAAGCTGTGTACTTAATTACAGTACTTTACTACTTTTACTTTGTTACGTTCCACTACTGCTTTTAGCCCAATTGAAAAATAGTCGACACGTGATAAAACATCAGTCTGCCAGATCTAAAAACCCATCAAGGATTCCTTTGTTTCGATGTTCAACTGGCCCTCGGGCTAGTCCTGGTTTCAACATACTAAACCTGTACCTTTTTCTTATTTACAGACTAATTTGTCGGTTAGTGTTAATTTCCTAAATACAACATAAAAGAAGCATAGTGTGGTGTGAGTGAAAAAAAATTAAAGGGAGAAAATCATAAAAACAGCCGCGAATCAGGCAAATTGCTTCCATGTGTGAGTGAGAGAGTGTAGCTTAAACGCCCCTGACCTGCCGAGACTGGGCCAATTCAGTTTGAAAGGCCCAGCTCTCTAATGAAGCCCTAATTTTTATGGCCACTCCATTGACTTCAAAGCAGTTCAGGTTGCCAAACATAATTTTGCTGGAGATATTTTCAGGTGCACTGCAAATAGTTCATAAATAATTTCCCCATTAGTGAAAGCAATGGACTTTTGTGTGAATGTGGGTCCGGCGGGTTTCTGGTGTGACCGAGCTTCTCGTAGGGCATCCTTCCTCTCTCCACGCTAGCGCCCGTAACCTCGGTCGTGCCTTAGCTTAGAAAGTCAAATAGCACTTAGTGGCTCCGGGAGGGTCCTGGTTTAAAGCGGGGGGCTGGTTCTGCTCCGTCAGTCTGAGAAACACAGGCCGAGAGCTTCGCCATTACAGGATTAGTGCATTAAAATAAATCCAACTTGAGGAGGCCCAATCGCAAACGGCTTATTGAGTTCAACGGCGACGGCCCAACCCCCGGATCCGGAAGCAAATTTCTCATAAATAGACTTTCAGAAAAAAATATATTAAAAGTTATTAAAAGCTCAGGGATAATCAGCTGCGTAGTAACCGATAGTTTCATTTAAAATCTGTCTCTGAAACTTTATAAACCACTAACTCACTAAAGCATTTCACCGAGTCTTGCGTTTTAAATGTGCTTTTTGGACTTAAAACAGCCGCGTTATGGAGAGTGGTCGCCATGATGTCTTTGAAATCTTAATATTTGAATTTTTCACAAAGTCTATGGGATAAATGAATGGAAAACTTACTTTCAGAACCGGAGCGAGCGGACGCTGTTGAGCTGCGTTTTTTGTGACCATTTTGCCACATTAAATAGTTATCGTCTGTTGAGTAAGACTTTTATGTGATGCCGTTAAGTATCTACACTTGAAATTTGTTAATTAATGTGTTGTAATTGTATTGTTATAGTAATTAAGCAGTAGTTATCTGTAAAAATGGGACGACAGCGGCTCGGCTGGTGGAGCGTTCGTCCCCTGATCCGAAGGTTGGCGGTGCGATTCCGGCTCCCACGGATGAATGCTGCCGTTGTGTCCTTGGGCGAGACACTTAACCCACCTCGCCCCCAGTGTATGAATGTGTGCGTGTGAATGGGTGAGTGGTTCCTTGATGTAAAGCGCTTTGAGTGTCTTGAAGGGGGAAAAGCGCCGTATAAAAATGTGACCATGACCATGACTATGACCATAATGCTGCAAACGCACGGTATAAAAATGACCAGTTATTGTTTAAGTTTACACCTTGAACCAAAAATTGTCAGTTCCGGGGTAAATGCTGCCTCTTTAGCCTGTGATTTGACCGTGAAAAACTTATTTTTATTGGAAATGTACATGAATTTCTTCTTTCTTCTTATTTTGTAAAAGCGAGTCATAATAATAATCATAATAAACTGAATGCTATATATTTTAAAAAGCATTTTGTGAGCCTAGAATCTTAAGGAAACAACAGCTGTCTCTGTCATGTTTCAACATCAGAGTGCGAGACGGGGCTAAGTGGGCAGGGCTGTCTAAAAACGGTCTTAACTCATGGTTCAAATCAGATACATGGCCTATAATTTATTTTTACGTGCAACGCAAAGCAGACGTCACTAAAACTCTTTCACTGACAATATAAATTTGCATCTGGAAAAGTGAAAATTGACCTTTTGTCATTAGAATCGATTTAATTAACGGCTTTGGGCGCCAATAAACACAAGTAAGTGGAGCTGCTTTGTCAAGTTAAGGTTTTAATGCAAAGTGAAAGCCTCCCCGAATCCTCCAATCACAAACTTAATTCAAAACAAACTAATAATAAAAAGAATGTATTCCATCAAAGCCCACATGTTTCCCATTTGGAGAAGTGAAAGAATTTTATGTGCTGAGCTTTGACTTAGCAAGCCATTAAACGAGTTCCCCTTTTGTCCAAAACTCTGTAAAGAACTTCATAAAAACACAATGGACCTTTAAGACACGGGGAACTACAACGACTTTGAAAGATCAGGACTCGACTGGCCACTAAATGTAAATCACACAGACAGGATACCAAGCTAAGTGCCTATTAAGCCCCTCCCCTCTCCCCACTCGCCTCATACCCCATGCTTCTCCTCCTCTTTCTACATTTTGAACAGTATTATTGTTCTGTAATTGCGTTTGCTTCTCCGCTACAGACCGCGCGCTTTGAAGTGAGGAAAATGGAACAGTTCTTTATTGTAAGCAGGCAGGTATTTGGCAATAAACAAGGCTGTTGTCATTGGACACGTAACAAGTTTAACCTGAAAACAAGCCATGAATCACAGAGCCAATCAACATCCATTTGTTGTGTTCCTGTTTTAGATTCTATGGTCTGGACAAATCCGTATGAAACTAGAAACCGTCTGTTACTGTATTCGACAAAAAAGCAAAAGGTGAAGCGAGTGATACCTTTATGTGGCCAGGGTTCAGTTCTTCGTTTGTGCTGGTCCCAAGCGAAACAAAAAAAAAAACTCACTACTTTTTCTTGCAGTGAGAAAACCCAAACAAATGAGGACAAATCAGGTTGTAACCACAGACTGTATGAAGAAGTGGACTAAGTGTGACGTCACCCACAGCGTTCGGCTCCAGTCAAATGAAGCTCATCGAGGCCGGAGCAGTTATAGGGGCTGAGTTCCATATTTGGAATTCCGACTGCGAGTATCATAGCAACCAAAGAGCCAATCCGGAGCGAGGCTGTTGAAGGTAACGCTTCTTCCCGCCCGCACCGCTGGTTTAGCAGGGAGCGGGCGCTTAGCGACGCTGTCAATCAAACCTGTTGCTAACGCTAGCGGGAGCGACCTCGGGGAAAGAAGGCGCCTGATTTGTCTCTTATTAATGTTTATATCTTGATTTACGGACACAATAGCGAAATAAAAGCCCCAGGATCACGTAGAGCGGGTTAATACGAACATTTAAGAGCAAAATGACGAGTCTGACAGCAGCAGTTACAGAGGGAGGGGCCACAGTTTTCTAATGTAAAGTGAATGCAGTACATACAGTCTATGGTTGTAATTAATGTTTATTTCTAGAGGGATTTATTGCATTATATATCTTTTCTTAGAGCCGCTCACATCTTCAAACGATACCTGGGTAAAGAGTCTGCCACCGTCCATCTCCACCTGCGTGAAATGGGCGTAAGTAACAGTGATGTGCATATTACACTGATGTAATTATTTAACTTGTGGCTGGCACTGGGGATGTAACAATAATCAAATCTCATGATACCATTTCAAGGACATGTAAAACTGGATAGATTGGTGCAACTGCAGCACTTTAATAATCTGGAGATAAACATTTATAATCACACCTGCTCCTGTTTTTAATGTTTTAAATGGACCTATGCAGTTATTTGGTTTGTATTTGGTCTGGTTTGGTTTGTATTTTAACAGGGTGCCCAGGAAATGGACAGTCTGAGTGCTCTCATTGGTATAACTAAAGATAAATGGATGATGTTTATGTAAAGAGCGGGATTTGAAACGTCAACCTTTGGATCAGTGGACAAACACTCTCCCAACTGCGCTACTGTCGCCTGCATTACTGTTATATTCAGATTTACTGTTTTGAGAGCTGGGTAAGAGAATATTTGATGCTTTAGCAAAAGACAGAAGAGAACAACACTGTATAAAATGTTTTTTTAAGGGACTACGACGACAGACTGACTCAATATCTCACTTGTTTGTTGAACTTTGATACGGGAACTTTTAACACAAGATCTTGTGATGGTCTACGTCTAAAAACTGGCGGCACTAGAACTGAAATGGGAAAAAAAGCTTGGGGGCGAGGTGTCTTTCCCAAGGACACAACGACAGCATTCACCTGTGGGAGCTGGGATCGCGCCGCCGACCTGTGGGTCAGTGGAACTGACCGCTACGCCAATGTTGTTTATGTAAAGAGCGGGATTCGAATCGCCAACCTGCGGCTCAAACACTACCGGCTGAGCTACTGTCGCCTTTAGCGCTGGCGTTACTGTTGTACTCAGTTTTGAGAGCTGAGTAAGAGAATATTTGATGCTTCAGCAAAAAGACAAACTTGTGAGCGTAGCCTGGGCAGGAGCGGGGTTGTGTGTGCGAACCTAAACCCCGACAGAGAGCCGACTGTGTCGGGCTCATTAAGAAGCTCCGTGTGTGTTTAACAGACACCAGAGGCTCGCCTTGTTCCAATAACAACTCATTAATGAAGGTTTGTGTGTGTAAGAGAATTAGAGCTGAGCCAGTCATGAATCATCCCAAACACCACTCCACTTATACTGATCCCATCCCAAACGGTTAACTCTGATAACGCACAGCGACGCGTCAGACAGACAGAGACAAAAGACGGGATTATTTGAACGTGGATCTCAGTGAACTTACGTCCTCCCTGTTTGATGCCAACGCTAAATGTGGAGCCAGCTGGAGTCACACCTCCACTCAGGCTCGAGAAGCTTTTTTCCCCACAACAATACAGCATTGACATAATCCGAAGAGTCTCACATCAATGTCAACGTGCGCATTTTTGATTATTTTTGTCCAGCAGATGTGCAGTTTTAGTGTTCTTTTGCTCATATCTTTTGCACAACATAAAAACAGATGAACTCATATACTGACAGTAAAAGCTGTTATTTACACAGTGATCCTCAGCCCCTGGGACCGAATGAATTCTGGAGTCCCTTGTATTTCAGACGGAGATGTGTCCAGACTACATTTTTTGAGCTCCGCTGGGCCCTAATCCGGCCCCCGAGAGGCCACTAGCTGTGTCCTTTATCCCATTCCTGTAGCCCCACAGGAAATGAGAGCTTCAGGGGGCAGTCGCACGACCCAATCCCAGACCGCTGCACACCCAAAGCAGATGTGAGCCTGTTGGACAAGCGGCCATCCAAAACTGCCAAGAAATGCGTCTTTTTCTTTCCTTTCAATGTTTTCATTCTTTGACATAAATCATTTTGTCTGAAGCCAACATAAAGCTGGAAAATTTACACTGAGGAATTATTCCATTCTCCAGAACCATTCCAGTTCAAAGACCTCTTAAAAAATCAAGGCTTTTGTCTTTCCCCTTCTTTCCAAAGTAAGTAGAAGCCATTAGCCGCGTCCGGACGTAATTAATCAGGGAGAAACTGCACAACTCTGATCCGCATCAAACATTTTTTCCATTTGGAGCTATCTCCTCTAGATATTCCGCTAACACTTTCTAATCATAAATAATCACTCGGAAAAAAGACCCTCAATTAGATTAGTCTCCTATGTCTTGGCTTTATGGGAGAGGGGCAAGACGCCGGTCCTTTTGCTAACTATCCAGCTAAAACGTAATTGCTCTCTGGTGACTTCAGACCACTTGTAAGCTTGGGGTTTAACTTGCCTTATTAGGGGATTTTCAGAGCGCTATGGATCGAGCGTGTTCCATCGTATGAAAGGGAAGATTAGAACTGTGGCGGGTACATGAAGATTAGAAGGGAGCGTTGTTTTGATTATTTTGGGACATGTTGTGAAATTATCGGCGGTAATAATGATGTCTGGAGTTTGCGCCCAGAGTTTGGGGGGTGTTTGAGGTGAATGACACCGAAGATTGCTCCGTCTTTTCACCCATGCCATGCTGGAAAATAAATAAGTCTGTTGCCGTTGCTGCTGCCAAAAATAGCAGTGGTTCTCGTCATGTCTGATGGTGACACTAAAGTTTGTCCCTGTGCATTTTGCTGTCACAGCGTTTGAATTTGAAGTGAAATAAAACATGGATTGGTACATATAAGATTTTGGGTCGACAGCAGCTCAGTTGGCAGAGCGTTGGTCCACTGATCTGAAGGTCGGCCGTTCGAATCCCGCTCTCAATATGTACATATACATCACTGGTTGAGCGGTCGTGGTGTCCTTGGGCAAGACACTTAACCCACCTCGCCTCTAGCGTCTTCGTACACTGGTGTATGAATGTGTGTGTGAATGAGTGAGCGGTTCCTTGAAGTAAAGCGCTTTGAGAGCCTCGAAGGTGGAAAAGCGCTGTATAAAAATGCGATCGTTTACCATAAAATAAGAATTATTTCACTTGCGAACGTGGTTTTTGCACTTTAATTCACGCTGTTCGCTTTGTTTTTAGACAGCACATCTCGGCCATCTTGAATCACGTCTCCAGATCCGTTCAGAGATAGTAAAAGAAGCCCGTGTGCGGGTTTCCGATTGGCTGGTAAAGAAATCACGAAAATCCGCACCCCCAAAAAGGCCAAAGACTTTTGTTTCTTCCTATGCCAACCCAGATTACTGCATGCTGCATAAGGTTCTCTCTGGCTGTCTCATCCCCCCAGTGAAGTAAATTGCATTGACCTCTTCTATCTATTGCTTCCATATGTAAGCAGTTATCTCTCTTGCAAATGGAAATGAGACCCAAAATTGCAACAAATGGGGCCATGCCACTGAATGCAGATGTTCCCCTCTGCCGGCTCAGAGCACACACGCCCGATCAAATTAGGTCCAACCCCAACGCCGACAGAACAGACATCTCTTTTACAAGCCCTCCACCAAGGCAATTTGTTTTGAGTCGAGGCCAGCGGAATAACTGTACATCCACATGCGGTAAATAAGAAGTGATACTATCAAACACCTGGCCGAGGCAAAGTCCCGCTGCGGGGTGTAGCTTTTAAGTATTTCTTTACTTTAGACGCGCTGGCCTAGCTTGGCCCTCTGTACGCCGGCTTTCGGGTTTCAAATCTGGCAACACTGGGAATGTTTGACAGAGAACACCTGCTCGGAGGCTCGTTCGACGGAGAAGCTATGGAGCAATAGAAGGATGAAAGAACAGCGTGGGACAGGTGCTTCCGCGATCGGCCGCTGGGAAAAAAAACACACAGCTAATGTATGGAAATGGCACCGGAGCCCTCCTCAAAAAAAAACCCCTCTCGACTTCCCCTCCTTCTGAATAATAAGAAAGCCCGTATAAAATTGGCCTTGCAAATAATTGTGCTAATTGGTTAAATGTTGCGCAGAGCCTGGAGTGTTAATATGGTTGTATTCAGAGCACGGCAGAGGTCAGGGGGAGTCACCGGTCTGCAGACACAAAACAACACAGCCCACACACTGCCCTTTAGGGATGTGCTGTAATGACCACACTGTCTCACAACATTTAGAATTACATACATCCACATATGATAAATAATGTGCTTTGTTTACCAGTGCAACTCCGAACGCAGAAGAAACGCTGGCTCTGGCTCTTTGGTTTGTTGAGCAGGACAAACGGAAAAATGGATAGACGGATTATAAAACAGAAAATTGCCGATTATTAATTTAAGTCATTTTTTAAATCTTTATTCCTTATTATTATTTTACTACACTGCTGCTACGGCAATTGTCCGACTACTGCAATTACTTACAACTACGAGTACTTACTACTTAGTGCTAATCCTGGTATTACAATAACTATCCACTGTTAACTACTGCTTCCGTGATGAACAGTACTACTACAGTCATGAGATAAAACATATACACACACTACCAGTCAGAAGTTTTTTTTATTTTTACTACTTTCTACATTTTATACACATACGGAAGACATCAAATATATGATGTAAGATATATGGAATTATGCGGTAAAGAAAAAAAGTGAAATAAGTCATTTTAACTGTATTTTTCGAGGATTTGAATATAAGTACCGTATTTTCTGGACTATAAGTCGCACTTTTTTTCATAGTTTGGCCAGAGGTGCGACTTATACTCAGATGCGATTTATATGTGAAATATATGTTTTTTTCTTCATTATTATGCATTTTTTGGCTGGTGCGACTTATACTCCAGAAAATACAGTATTTAGAAGAGTTTTTAAATGTTTTTCTTTACTACATAATTCCATACGTCTTACTTCATATATTTCCATGTCTTTCGTATGTATATAAAATGTAGTAAGTAGTAAAAATAAAGAAAAAAAGTGTGTGTGTCCAAACTTTTGACCGGTGTATGTGAATGTACAATTTTACGTTTTCATAAAATATACTTAGAATTTGAAATCACATATTGATCAGACTTTCAAACAGTTATAGCGAGAACATTTATAAAGTAAAACTAAATGCGCAAAACTTACATTTTTCCCTCTATACATCGATTAATACAGTAAAGCACGTCTTATTTTCTGACACTCTGCCACCATCTGCTCCGCTTTAGGGACCCTGATTATGGCTAATGAGTGTTTTCAACCCAGTCCCTCGTCGATCTCCCAAAACATGGCTCTTTCTCTTCTCTTTAATCTCTTCCGCAGCAGCAGCAGGAGCAGGAGCAGGAGCAGCATCGCCGCTAAATCCTTCCCAATCATTTATAAAGCTGTCATCCTCTCACACACAGATATCACATACATGTAGAAGGCAGAAAGGGAGCATACAGGTGTTAACTTATGTGGGGGGGGTGGGCGCTCGGGCTCGGGCTAATGAGAGGCAGGTGAGTGGCTGCGGCTTTAATCAAGTGGAGAGTGGGCCGCTGCAGCAGATTTGCAGCTTGTTGAAAGGCCAGTCGTACACATGGGCTTCATTATGGGGTTAGGGGGAAATCAGTCAGGAACAATTGTTTTCCCACTCGACTCACTAAAATGGAAGCGCGTTCTCTCCATATTAATGCGGGGAAAACGCGTATTTGTTGTGACAAAGATTATGGCTACTTCACGGGCGCTTCATTTTCACAGTAAAAGTGACCACGGATCATATGTCCGTAACAAATTTGGGTCATTCTGCCGTATTTGTTGCTGCGCCGACAAGTCGGTGAATCCGAAAACCACCAAGTGTCACATGGAAAAGCGGAGCGCAGTTACAAGAACAACAAAAGGCGTCAACTCTGAACCAAACACAAATATCAGATCATTACAGTATATTAGCGTTAGCAACAGGTTTGATTGACGGCGTTGCTAAGCGCCCGCTCCGTGCTAAACCAGCGGTGCGGGCGGGAAGGGGCGTTACCTTCAACAGCCTCGCTTTGGATTGGCCCTTTGGTTGCTAT
Organism: Periophthalmodon schlosseri; assembly: GCA_000787095.1. Lineage (NCBI taxonomy): Eukaryota > Metazoa > Chordata > Actinopteri > Gobiiformes > Gobiidae > Periophthalmodon > Periophthalmodon schlosseri. The sequence goes on from KN470872.1 coordinate 14,338, forward strand.
GATACTCGGAATTCCAAACGTGGATCCCGGCTCCAGATTCGCCGCTATAACCGCTGTAGCCTCGATGAGCTTCATTCGACTGGAGCCGAACGCTGTGGGTGGCGTCTGTGGTCCAGAGTTATCCCTCATTTTCCTAACGCACTCGTAGCATCGTAATTATTCACTTCAGTTTATTGAAGATAGCAGTAGTAGTACATTGAATATATAGGATAACCTGCGTGAATGAACTAAAATAAAACTAACTAAACGCATTCATCATGAGCTAACGACGTTACAGCATCACTTTGCATAGACTTTCATTTTTCTCAATCCCGCTATTCGAGTAATGGGCCTAAAACGTGGCTTTGGTCGTCGTGGTGTCCCATTACAACCCCAAACAACCCGGTCGTTTTGAGTAATGAGCCAAACTGTAACTTACTGCTAGGTCTGACTGCATGACAAATTCTGCAAGTGCGATTTGTCTGTCTATGAATCAACGCTCTGACGGAAGAGACATCAACAAAAGGAAACAAGTGGCGCTGGTGGGCCTCAAAGAGTTATGTGTGATTCATGGACCTCAGGGGGAGTATAAAAGCACATTCACACAAATTATTCCAACAATTCAGACAAATGAGTGAATAAGTCTGAGTTAGCCATGACAGGGATAGTATACGACTAGTTTGTAGACTTATAGCACTCTGCTCGTGCATTTCAACTTTAAGTGGAGTTATTTTGAAGAATTATGACGTTATGGGGCTTCTCGAAACTCAGGAGGTCAGCGTAAAGCTAACATCTGCACTTAATGAATCAATGCAATTATGCAATAAATATGCCCTTGCTATAAGTGAATAAGTGGGTTTAGTATCTGACGCGTTAGCACTGAGCCCTGGTTTTAGCTTTTTATTTTTGAGCATAATCACTTATATATTGACAGATATGCTTGTGCTAATGCTCTTTCCCAAAATATACAAGTCGCCCGACATAAATTCTATATATTTAGCCTAGTTTTTTGGAGTTTTACATGTGTGGCTCTGGCCCACTCTGTTATTTCTTTCTTTATTAACCATTTTCTATAACAGTGTAGTGCTAGAACCAGGAAGTACGTCTAGAACCAGGAAGTACGACTAGAACCAGGAAGTACGTCTAGAACCAGGAAGTACGACTAGAACCAGGAAGTACGTCTAGAACCAGGAAGTACGACTAGAACCAGGAAGTACGTCTAGAACCAGGAAGTACTTCACACGAGTCCTGTGCTCAGGTCTGTGGCTCCTGTGGCTCAG
>KN470872.1:15765-29509 GCA_000787095.1 Periophthalmodon schlosseri
AGGACTAAACCAGGACTAAACCAGGACTAAACCAGGACTAAACATGGGGACTCAGTGTTTCAGTTTTGTGCAGCTCAAACCTGAAACATTCTTCTTGAAGATGTGAGACAGGCCTCGACTTTGACAATGTTTAAATCCAGGCTCCAAACGGTTCTGTTTAGCTGCTGTGACTGAAAGGGTTTTATTCTGCCTCTTCTCTTTTAATATTCATTTTTGAAATATTCATGTTTTGATTTGTTGTATTGTGATTTTAATGTATTTCTTATTCTGTAAAGCACTTTGAATTACTTTATGTACTGTACTGTTTGCGCTGTACAAATAAACTTGCCTTCCTAATTATTTGAAATCCTGGCTGCAGTTAAATACGATGAAATCTCTTTGTGAGCTTCTGATTCGTGATTAATCTTAGACACATGGTTCTAAATACACTGACCTTCTGCAGCTGCATGGGCAGAATCAGCTGTTGAAACACTGTTTTGGTTTGGCTGTTCTCTTTTACTAACCTGCTCAATCCCCGTACACAAAAACCAGACTATCAATCTTTTTTTGCATCCTTGTGTTTTCTCTCAAGGCTCCACCAAAGCAGCGCTCAAGAAAACAAATGACTTTGCTCTTTACCTTAAAAATGCACTGTGCGATCTGAATGTGCATGGATTTCTATTCACCAGAGTGTATATGCAAAGCAGCTTTGGATTTCTAAACTTTAAATGAATACCAAAATCACATGTTTTATCCTGAAGTTGAACTTTTGTGGAGAGTCCATCTAAGACAAGTGTGTGTTTGTCTCTTTGCATGCAGCGTGCGTCCTGCTGTGAGCTTCCACTCAACGGACTCTGCATCCAAAGTTGAAAAATTACACCCGACCTCAGTTAGTTTCTGCTAGACTTCCCGTGAACTTTGGAAGGTCATCTTGGCGTAAAAAAAAAAAAAAAAAAAAAAAAGTGAGGGCTGCTTATGCATAAAACCGATCTATGACTGATCTATGACAGAGCTACTTAATGTGTGACTTCGCTGACAAGCTCCCATCAGCCCGCATTAGGGCTGCGCACGTCTCGGGTGTCAGCCGGAGCCTCTCCCGGAGCACCCTCGGCACGGCCCTATGAAAGCAGGTGACAGGAGAAGTTACTGTCATAAAGGGGGGACTGTGAACTCGCTCCAACCCCGGTGTCAACCTGGATGGACTGCCAAAACACTGCAATAACAAGGACTGTTTTGGACCGCTCGCTGGCACTAAGCAGGAAACAATTAGCCAGTGTGTTTTTTTCTCTTTCTGTTGAGACAGGAGGCTGTTGGGTCATTTCAGAAACACCTGTAAGTGTATTGGCGTGTGAAACCAGTTTGGGGGCGTGGGAGTGTGAAAAAGACTTCTCTTGACCTTTGAACCCCGCGACGTTTCAAAGTGTAAAATGGGTGGCAGAGAAAATATGGCTTTACATTTTGAAGAGAGACACAGCAAGGAGGCAATTGAAAGGAAAGTGGTGGCTTGTTAGCTGTGGCAGTAGAAATGTGATATCTGTGTGACAAGCGTCTGTCTCAAACAAGAGCTGTTTTATTATTAGCATTTCAAGCTGTTTATTGTTGAATCACTATGGCTCTCATTCAGGCCACACACTGCAGGTGAATAAGAAAAAATCTCACTTTTGGAGACATCAATTTGCAACTTCTGCTGTAGTTTACTTACATAATCACAAGAAAAAAATGTATTACAAGTTTTTGATCATGTTATGTTTTCTGATAAAAATAAAAGGATTTTATGTGTAAAAATGAAAAAATGTACAATTTTTGGGGAATGTGAATCTCAAAAACATATGGAGCCAGGTTTAATTTTTTTGCTTCATTTTGTCGTCGTATTAAATACTAAGAAATATACAGAGGGATTTTGGATATCTTCTTTAGTATTTGAGTAAACTGAAAAAAAGCCTAAAAATTCAAATTTCGCCTCGTTTTTTGGAGTTTAAATTTTAATAAATCAGGGTTGGAATTAGTTTTCAAAAAATCCTTCTGTACGATTTGTCGACATCTTGTTAAATACAAAACTGGAACATTTAGTGGACGTAGGCGCTGCTTTAAGCTCTGATCCTTATGTCCCTATGGGGGGAAACGCATTTTGAGAAAATGGCCTTTGAAGTTACACTGTCCCATATAAGTCTATGGAGGCAGGTTGATTAAATTAAACATTAAAGCATCTTTCGGTTCACAGTGGACAGTTTTGTTGTTTCCACATGAAAGCTTGTTGCTAAGAGACCAAACAAAAATGTAAAAAAATGTGTTTTACCTGTAGTGTCTCTCCTTAATGTGTCTCTGTGTTGTCAGTGTGCAGCTGTAGAACAAGCAGCCAGTACAAGAGGCTCTCAGGTGTGGTGGCTGATGGGAGTTCACTTTGCTTTAACTGGACGATGATATTAACAGAGTTTCCAGTGCGGTGGTTCTAGAGACATGCAGACTGTCAGTTGTACTAAGCCCTACACTCACATTAATTAAAAATTATTTGACTTACCGTATTTTCTGGAGTATAAGTCGCACTGGAGTATAAGTCGCACCAGCCAAAAAATGCATAATAATGAAGAAAAAAAACATATATTTCACATGTAATATAGTATAAGTCGCACCCCTGGCCAAATTATGAAAAAAAGTGCGACTTATAGTCCAGAAAATACGGTAGTTGAATTTTGTGTTCCCCTGGCCAATTATGAAAAAAAGTGCGACTTATAGTCCAGAAAATACGGTAGTTGAATTTTGTGTTGGGTCCAAACAGTGGTGGGACGAATACTTTGAAATGTACTTAGTTAAAGAATACACGGGCCAATCAGAGTACTGCAATCTGAATACTTAAATACTTAAAGACACAGAGTTACATTACATACGTGGAGGGATTGTTTTCCGTTTCTCACTAATCCCGAGCTGTGATCAAGTGCTCCATGTATTCCTTTGATTTAAGGTAAGTAAGTAAGTTGTGTCCAAATGTTTTAAGTTGACGGGCTGATGGGGGAAACCAAAGTCCCTGGAGGAAAGCGCCCAGACACGGGGAGAACACGTAAAGCCTCGTCCGGCCCAGGAATCAAATTCGGGACCGGCTTTGAGGCGAAAGAGTCCCCAGAGAGTCGCTGCGCTCCCACGTTTTGGCCTGAAGTTTAGTAACGTAGTCTCTTTGATAACAAAACAACTGCGATGTGTTTCTCTGGCTTTTGGTTTGAGCTTTGACATCTTCAGAACAGGTCGTTTTGGTGGGTCCCGTAGTCATCCGAGCAGGTTCTACTTCCTGTTTCTTCTCGCACATTTCCTGTCTGACCGGCGGCCCCTCCGGTATAGTGCGGGGTGATATATGGCGGACCCAGCGGTAGACCCGTGTGTGTGTGTGTGTGTGAACGTGTGTGTGAGTGTGGCTGCGCTGTGGACCATTAAGCTGTCTTAACTTAAGCAGTGATTAATACACCCATCACTTTCTAAACGCTGCCTGTGCTCCTGCTCCGGCCTCCACAGAGCTCACCAATGTTTGCCTTTTCCCCCCCGCCCCCCCCTCTCCCCTCCCCTCCCCTCCCCTCTCCCTCCTGTACAGCGAGCCCGGGTCACTCGGAGAAAAGAAGCATTCTTTAATTTGATAATTAGTCCGCGTACTCTTTAGGGCACAAGAAAAGGATTGGCCTCATTAGCTCTAATAGTGTAATTGCCTTTCATCTAAATAGTGTACGAATACCATAAATGCCCCTCTGTGTTATGTGTTTGTGCTGCGAATCTCCGCTTAGGAAAAATAAATAAAGGTCATGAAGTTTGAAGGGGGGATGCAACGAGGAACTAGTTTGACAGACGCGACGAGGGACAAAAGTGGAACCAACACCGGCCGCGCGATTCAATAAGACTTTCTGTTGCAAAAGGCAAAGCGAGTTTATTTGTACAGCACAACTGGTTAAACAAAGTAATTCAAAGTGCTTTACAGAATAAAAAGACATTAAAATCACAATACAAAAAGACATAAAATCACAATACAACAAATCAAAACATAAATAACCATGATAAAATGAACATTAAAAGAGAAGAGGCAGAATAAAACCCTTTCAGTCACATGCAGCTAAACAGAACCATTTGGAGTCAAAGTCGAGGCCTGTCTCGCATTTTCAGGAAGAATGTTCCAGGTTTTAGCTGCACAAAACTGAAACGCTGATTCCCCATGTTTAGTCCTGGTTTAGTCCTGGTTTAGTCCTGGTTTATCCCTGGTTCAGTCCTGGTTCAGTCCAGGTTTACTCCTGTTTTTTAGTCCTGGTTCAGTCCTGGTTTAATCCTGGTTTAGTCTTGGTTCAGTCCTGTTTTTTAGTCCTGGTTTTGCCCTGGTTTAGTCCTGGTTTAGCCCTGATTTAGTCCTGGTTTAGTCCTGACTCTGGGCTCCAGCAGGAGGCCGGTCCTTGAAGTCCTCAGAGTGTGAGATGGTTCATGTGGCTCTAACATGTGGGAGATGTTCTTTGGTGCTGGTCCATGGAGAGACTTGTACAAATGACCTTCTGGATTGAAAATAACAATTGAAGTCACTATAAGAGAGGAGAATGTTTATAGAGCGTTGGACGTGGGACAAACCGACACCTGATATGAGCTCGGCCTGTCATGATAATCAGTATATTAACTTAACAGATGGAACGATCATTTTTGGGGGTCGATATTTAAGGAGACTTTTTCTTTGTACTTCTGGAAAATTGTTATTTTTCTGTACAACGATGAGATTTGAGCTGTAGACGGTTGAATTATCGAATTATGAACTTCTCTGACTCATTATAGACAGGGGCGGCACCAGACATTCTTGGTTGGAGGAGCTAATTGGGCGGAGCTAAGGTCTTCAATGTGGGTGCTCACTTAACATGTTCATTTAGAGCCTTTTAACTATGGAAGGTACCCCCCAGGCCCCCTACCATGTTTGCTTGAATGTAGTTAGCCCCTGTAGTGATTTATTAAAGCTAATATAGAATGTTTTATTAATTGGAGTCTCATTTCGAGCAACATTTCTAATCATATTGGATGTGCTATGAAAGTGGGGCAAAAATCTTTGGGGGAGCTATGGGGGAGCATTGACCATTCTAGGGGAGGCTAGTGCCCCCTCAAGCCCCCTTCCTGGCACCGCCCCTGATTATAGATGCAAACTAACTACTGCAAGTGTTTCATTCTGTTATGTATTTATTGCAGCTCATGTTTTTTAATTATATTGTACATTTAGAAAACATTTTTGGACATAATTTTACTTATGGTTTGGTTTCAGTATTATCGTTTATCGTCTGTATTTACTTCAGCAATATTATTATTATTATTCAGCCCCACCCACTTTTGCCTCTAAACGCTCCAAACCGCGGTTTCTTTGTGGTGGCTCTTCCGGTTCAGAGGGAATCCCATTCTTTTCAGTGGCGAATTCGTGAAAAGTTTCGCCTCAAAAATCTGATATAAAGTCGTGCTGATTTGTGTAAAACTTTCTATGTTCGTGCGGCCGACAAGTCGACACCTCGCGATTCTCTGGAGGCTTTAAAACGGCTCCGTAGTCCGAATAGAACTTATGTGCTGTCAAAATCATCGCCAGCCCCGTGCAAAATAATACAACCCAAATGACGATGGCGGTGCCCACAGCAACTTCCGGAATAAGGTGAATATCGCACTTCAAAATGTCTTACCGATGTTAGCTGCACTCTTTCATAAACAGGCCGCTATTAACGAGAAGAAACTGCTACATTAATATTGTACTTGCTTCATTGTTTAGGAAGTTAAACCCAGAGATCAGCGAAATATGTTAGAACACTCACAACATTACAGCCCCTCAGCTGGTCTGTTTTTGTAACGTGACACCAAACGCTAGCACCAAACAGTGATTTATGTGGCCCGTTTTAGAAGCTAATTAGCGCTCGGAGATATTGAGTTGTTGTGCTATGGTGTTGTGGTCAGTTCTGTTAACGCAGTTGTCCGAGTGTAGACTGACAAAGAACCCGGCCTTCAGACGTCTTTCAAATACCCATAAGTCAACGCGCTCATGCAGAAAACCACCAGTGGAGACAGCTATAATCTCGCTCTTGATTCAGTGTCAGAGGAGACGGTAGGAAAGTATTCAGGCTGGATTTTGCCTCATCACACAGAATTATGTAATGACTCGAGCAGGAGCCGTGTAGTGGAAATGTAATAACTTTTGCATGTTGTGTGTAGAGCTCCAAACCTCGCGAGTTCAACTGGGAAGTGCAGTACATGTTTGGATCATAAAGAGATCACAGGAGAGTCGCACATGAGCCCGTCAGCTGCTTTACACTGTGCGACCACATTACATCCAACAGTGTATTTACATTACAATAACCCCATCTGTCCACACATAGCATAGTAGTATTTAATAAAAACTAGCGCTACTACTGCTTTTTTTTTTGTTTTGCCAAGGGACTTTCAAATTCAACGGTAGCCTACTGAAAATAAATCTTGTATAAAGAATTATTTTCGATCTCAGTTCTGTAAAATCGCTGGGTTGCAGATGACGTCCCAACATACTATTGTCCAAAAGATTTAATTCGGAACAGTTAAAATAATATTGTTAAAATGCAGATACTTGTAATATAAGTTAGTTCTAATCATCAACAGAAATGATCAGGTTCAGGTATTTCTCATGAAAGTACGGTGCAATTAATGGTGAAAACAAGTTCTTATGAAGTAGTAAGTAAGTATGACATCATCACAATCTATGGTAAATGGCGCTTTTCCAAGGAACCACTCACACATTCATACACTGCAAACACTGGGGGGTGAGGAGGGTTATGTGTCTTGCCCAAGGACCCAACGACAGCGTTCATCTGCGGGAGCTGAAGTCGCACCGCCAACCCGTGGGTCAGCGGATCTGACCGATCAACCGATGATGTTTACGTCGAGAGCGAACCTTCAGATCGTTGGACAAAACCTCCAATATCAACTGTGATACCGTCGCCCAAGTTTAGACCCACCAATACTAAGTCACGTTATCGTCATCTCCGACCGGTAAAAGCGATTACGAGCCTGAACTCCAAACGCAAACCTCAAATACTCCATTAAAGCTCTTTAATGCTCTTTATGCGGCGGCGTCTCTGATCACAATGGCCTCCCCTCTTTATTGTAGCGTTTGTACCGGCGCCTAATGCACTGCTACGTTCTCGCCAATGAATCGGAGTCATTTGTCTGCTAATGAGGAGTAGTGCCGGCCTATAACAAGCTTCTAGTGGCTGTTGACTTGAATAACAACATATTAGTTAGAGCGGCGAGCGAGAACAAAGCACCGGCGCTCGTTACGTAGCCTTTTTCTGAAGACGGCATCATCTCATCTTCATCTCCTCCAGCTAACCCCGTCTCCACACGCTGTTTCAACTTCTGACTGTGTTTCAAAGCCCGATTTATTTCTCCTTGTGTATTATTTTGTTCCTGTAATTTGTTTGGGTTTTTTCAGCACAGGCGTAAATCAGGAATCAAAGCCGGTGCCGCTGCGTTTTCTCTGCCACCTCCGTTAATGGTCTGTCTTAACGGTGAAGAGAAGCAGACCAGCTGTCTACTCAAATCAGCTCTCCGTCCTTTCTCCTCATCACCCACACAAAGAACCCATTGGCCAGCGGCACCAACACCTTCCCCGAGTCTAGAGTGGAGCTATAAATCAGGAGCAGGGTGCAAAGGGCCAGAAAGTGAAAATGTGTGATGCTGCAAGACAAACAGCATCGTTAATCATTTAAAGTCAAGGCAAAGTTTGGAGGCTAAAGATGCTAAATTGTTGCCCGGGATCCAGAACACGCACTTCTTCAATACTTAACGAAGATATAAGTCTGGTCACCGGTGAATCTCCCTGTTTTCAAATGGCGATTGACAGGTGGATTAGCCAATCGGGGACACGCGTAGTTTGTCCGTATTGGAAAAAAAAAAAACGGATAAATGAATCACAGGGACTGAAAAACATGGCGGATTTCTGCAGAATTAATGAGAGAAGGACTAAACTCTGTTAATTTGAGGTGAGAGAAATGTGATTTTATTTGTAAATCACAGGCGACCAATGAGCTCCTTCGTTTCACATGTGTCACTGAAATAAACTGATCTGATTGGACGATGACGTTTGACCGGGCTTGACACGCAACGGAATTTTGTATCATGATTTTCCTGGCCGAAATAATTGTGATTAAAGATTATATTATGTCAATTATTAAAGTTGCTGACTGTTTAAAAGTGTTATGGATATTAATAATTATAATTTAAATAATATTATGAATAGGTTCCACATTTAAACAACTGTAAAAATGAAAACAACAGGGAGAAGTATTTTTTTTCTGCACATTCTGATCACGTAATGACGATTATCTTTGTTGGCGATTATCACAACTATATAAAATGTCTCATGAATGATTATTGTGACTCTTTTTATCACGATAAATGATATTATGGTTTCTTGTCCCATCCCTATGTGTCTGAAAAAAAACAGATCTGATTGGACGATCACGTTTCACCGAAAAATACAGAGAGATATGGTTTTGGATTTGCCACGTGAGCTAAATTGTTAATTGCACCGAAATTATGTGTTTAAATGTAATTAAGATCAAAGTAAGAAGAGAAAAGTAATTGTCAACTGGTCATTATGGGGGATTATTATTACTATTTTAATTTTTTTTTTTTTCACTACTTACTATTTCACACTTTTTTTCATCCTTTTTTTTAGTATTTTAATAATTGAAATGTTTTTAATAAACCAAAACAAACAGAACAAAAACAGTGAGCTACATATTAACAAAAAAAACACTTTCAAAAAGATGCAGACTCTAGACTCTACAAACAGAAACTATTCCACTGTTCAGTCACCATTTCACCATTTCACCATTTTACCATTTCACTATTTCATCATTTCATCATTTCACCATTTCACCATTTCCAGGGCGACAGTAGGTCACTTGGTAAAGCGTTGACCCAATGATCTGAAGGTTGGAGGTTCGAATTCCGCTCTCGCGTTAATACTGTATAACGCACAAGTAGTTCCGGCAACAGTGAAATCACATTCTGTATCACTGCTCTGCTGCCATCGCCGTGACATCACCACAGCAACATGTAAACAAACGCTCAACGTAGGGACTAGCTTCATTTAAAACACTGAAATAACTAATATTGGAGACATTTATAGACAGTGAACAGGTGTTTCACATTCACAGGTGAGACATTTCAGTTTGTAGCCGTGGTATGAACGTGTTAATCAACTTGGAGCCGTGCGTCCTAGGAACACTACTCCATCGGCGTGCGTTAAAACGGCAGAACACACAGCCCCTTGTGGTTTAATCCTTACAAATTTGGGTGTGCGCCTACCCAAAATATCACTTAAAGACACACGCACAATGCAAAGCTGCCAACGCAATAAATCGATTCCGCAGTTCTAGGTTAGCATTTTGAAACGTGCCTAAACTTCAGGTAGACAGTCCATTGAAATCCTGTGGTATGAAGCACGCTATAAAGGAGGCCAGAAGCAGACATCTTGAAGTGAAACAAAAGAGCAGACTTGATTGTCATGTGTCCATCACGTGAGCGGGCGTGCGGCTGTTGTTGCTAATGTGTTTGGACAGTGCAGTGACAGCGCTCCGTGACCTTGAGCAGTGCGCGTGATCCCAGCTCCGAGGAGGCTGTGAGGAGAGGGAGAGGCGCTGATCAATGGAGGCCATCGGCACCCGTCATGTCAGTGCCACTCCAGCTGCATTTCCCTTCGCTTTTGTCACTGGGCCTTTTCTCTTCTGCTCGTCACTCACTCAAAACACACCTGAGCTGTTTACAGTGAAAGAGGAGAGGAGTCTGTATCGAGATAAAGGCACAACAGCACTGTGCTGTAAAACATTGTAGCTGTTCATTTTTTTAAAACCTGGGATATATTGTAGGCTACTGTGTAATAGGACTGTACTCAACTATACGGGGATATATTTCTATGGACCAGCCATGACATGATGGAGAGTATAGAACTGGTCCAGTGTTCCGGGTCTGGGATGAAAACCACACTGCTCCTCCTGAATACAAGGTTTGACTATAGGTCGGATTCTCCTCTCCAATCCCTGGAAACAGACCTTACCAGGGAGTTTGAGAAGAGTAATTCCCCTGTAGTTGGAACACACCCTCCGGTCCCCCGCTCTTAAACCACCACTCATGTCTGCCAGTCCACAGGTACTGCCCAGAGACTTCCAGTACATCCAGAGACTTCAGATACTCAGGACGGCTCCCGTCCACCCCTGGAGCCCTGCCACTGAGGAGCTTGCCAACCACCTCAGTGACTTCAGCCACCGATTGATGATAAGTCCACCTCCGAGTGCCCAGCCTCTGCTTCCTCCTCAGAAGACGTGATGGTGGGATGGAGAAAGTATTCCTTCCACCATCCTCTCGTCCACTGGGGTGAAGTCCAACACGTGGCAACTGAGCTGTGGGGCAATAAGCCTGTCCTTGAACTGCCACCTTAACGTGGTGGAGGGGTTTGAGCCCAAATGATCCTGGGAGCTATGTTGTCGGGGGCATCATGCCCCTGGTAGGGTCACCCATGGCAAACAGTTCCTAGGTGACTAAGATCGGTTCAGAAGCCCTTTATGATGAGTTCTACAACATGGCCTGGTCTCCCCCCTAGACCGGACCACTGGACATGGAGACTGGCTATGGGGACATGGAACGTCACCTCGCTGGGGGGAGGAGCCTGAGCTTGTGCCAGAGGTTGAGCGTTACTGACTAGATATAATCGACCTCTCGTCCACGCACAGCTTAGGCTCCAGGACCCAACTCTTTTGTCTGGAACTACACAGTGCAGTACTCTGAAGCGTATGATATATTTATGCAATACTCTGTCCCTGATAACTCAGGTATACAGGAGACACAGCTCCCATTTATCTGTGTGAAATTGACCTTATTCACCCGCACAGCCTTCCCTTAAGAGGTTTCATCTCCGCACAAAGGAGGATACATCTCTTAAAGCAGGCGCCGTAAACAGCCACAACAGGCTAAATGAGAATTTCAGCAAACAAACACAATCAGTGGCCTATTATATTTTACTTTCATGTAGCTGAAAGGGAAACCAGATTAGATAACACATAAGCCACCAGGCTCATTTCTGCGCTGTGTCTGGAGATGGAGAAACGCTCTAATTCCCCGCTCCGCTCCGAGTCCTCAGGCCGACTAACCCCTTTAGTTGAACCCAAACCAACTGCATTAATGCAGGATTGCCTCTTGAAGTAAAGTTTTTCCCCTTTTTCTTCTGCTCGTTCCCTTTTTTACATTTGGAATGAACTGTGCAAGAGCTCTGTGGCTCTAAGTGAGCATGGCATTGTTTTGAGAAATGTAATGAAGGGCAAATGGGCTTGTTTATTAAACGGGATTTGATTCATTGCACAGTTACAAGGAGGAATATAGAATACAAGTAGAGTGTGGTGTGGGTGACTAATTACAGGTTTTGCTATACTCACTGAGAATGAGTAAGTCTGCTGTTGGCCGGTCGCTGGTGGGACGCCCAGTAACCATAATGTTGCTGTTTGAAATCCCCTTCCTCCAGTTCATATTAAAGCGCTTTTTCTGTCTTGAATAACTGACTCTGAGACACTGATGGACACAAAACAAAGCACTGACAACATATATGTCCCTGTTGTACATCCAAAATGTGTCACCCATCACCCCTGCGCGTCTATACATCAACCCTGTAGCCTCACTTTAAGGGGGCAACGGTGTTTATGAAGCAGTTTGAGATCAAAATTACAGTTCTTTACAATAAACGAAATGCGAAACCATGATCTGTGTTATAGTTTATTTACTAATACCCGAGAAAGAAACGCATTATTTGTCTAGTAAGCAGTGCGACTAAAAAAAACAACACCCCATGTTCTGACTGAACGAGCCAGGAAAGTGCTGTAGTGAACTCTGAAACACACAGGAGAAACGCTCGGGACATGAAGACGTGCCTCGCTAAATATGAAAGCGTGTAAAGGTTAGCGCCCGGACACAGGCCACAGGGAGGTTACACAGTCTGGCTACAATTAGACAGATTTAAGTGATACTTTGGGGAGCTATTGGTCTTAAGTCATTAGTAAATATCCAGTCACAAATAAGGTTTAGATTTTTGATGTCAAACTTGATAACTTAAAACGCACACGTACATAAAAAAACATTTCTATAGTAATCAGAAGCATAAATCGCTCTGTGCTCTACGTGAACCTGCCAGATATCTTGACGTTAGCCTTTTTGCGAAGCAGCAGTCTGAGCTGCTTTTGTGCGTTTGCTTGGGATCTTATTAAGTCTGGGCACTTTATGAGTTGTGGTTCCGAATGTTTAATGAAATAAGAATTAGGAGGTGTTTTCAAACTCATAAAGAAGTGATTTCATTCCCTCATGGTTTCACAAACTGTTTAAGTATGCAGTAATTAAAATGCTGTAAGTGTTTCATAACTTTGAGCATTTTTAAGCCTCCGATCCGCTTCCAAACTTGTTCAGAAAGGACAAATGTGGTCAGGACAATACCTCACTGCATCTGCTGTGGTTTGCTGTTGTTCTGCTGAAGCTCTGATAAGCCATGTGTGCTAAAGTGGTGAGGGCTGAAGAATTTAAACCTGCCAATTTCAAGAAAGTAACACATCATAATTGCAATTTACAAGCTGTGTCTAAATGAAAAAGAAAAATATTTACTTTAGGGGGTTTTATGGCGTTTTGGCTCGCCTCAGATAAGCATTTAGCTGCCTTCACTGGTTAAAACTATAAATTTATATGAGATTTCTACAAAGTCATGCAAATAAGTTGGGTTTAGTGCTTTTGTTTTCCTGTGCTGTGAAGGCTGAAGCATTTCCCTGCTACTATGGGCCGTAAGCAGGGCCTTATCCTGCACTGAGGTCGATTCTTGTAGACACACATTAAAGCTGCGTCGTGTCACATTGACCAGATCAAAGTTGACCCACACATGTGTTTGGTGTTTTTCTTTTTCTTACGTAATGTTACATTATTTTTAAATGACAGATTTGTCCCTGTCGTTCACCTAAAGACGCACCGGGCCCTGGCTGTGTGGATGTATTGGCATAAATCACACACGCTTTATGCATGCACAGGAGACACACTACACCACACCCACATTAGAACACGCATACGCACAGGCACTCACAAATAAAAACAAGAAATCAATGTAACCTGTAATTTTTACAGGGCTGACTTGAGTGTGTGTGACAGGCCAAATCCAATAGCTGCAGTGGGGCTGACAGGCCTGACATGAGGCTTGCCTTTCTGGCCCCTCAATTATGCATGGCCCAATGTTTCCCTGGATCTTAATTGAATCACACTGTCTCAAACTTGTTATTTCTAATTTGTTGCATTTGATTTCTGACATCAGCGCTGCTGTGTCATGAATTATGCAAAGAGGGGGACCTTTAATTGTGAGTGTTATTAAAACAAAACTAATTGCAGATGATTAAAATGTGACTAGGAAGCCGGATGCTGGGGGCCTGGCCCTGACATGGTTTCACTACTACTGCCAAATAATGATTAGGTCTGAGCCTGTCTGAGGCTGTGTGAGCTAACCTTGGAGGAACATGTCTGTGCTTAATGGAGGCCCATGATGCTGTTTGGTGCTGGACTCCATGCTGTGTGCCGCTCACTGCTCATCAGATGCTGTTGATGACATGCTGCATACAGCGATTTAACAGAAACATGCACACACTGATATGGCACAAATAGGCTTACAAATAACCACATAATGAGGACACAAGACATGCCCGGCCCGCTCATCCCGGTCCTATCTCTCTATTGATCATAT
>KN470872.1:29561-39761 GCA_000787095.1 Periophthalmodon schlosseri
TAGTTCTGCTCAGAACAGCCTCTGAAATGACTTTACGATAAAGTCGTATCTGAGTCGGACAGTGACCAGTTTGTTACAGATTATAAAGCTTTTTTTCTATTTTAATTTAACATTTTTGTGAGATGTAAAATTACTTTTTGTCTTCATAATTAAACACAGATAAGAGCATTTTTAAAACAAGGCTCAGCCCTATTAGTTTTCACCTAAACACATCGTTTTTATGCAGCTTTGAGCAGATGCTGATTACAAAATAAGATCGTTTGTAAAATAATTGCACAGTTATTTGAATAAAGGGAAAGCAGCATAAGCAAGGCTGTAAGTGTAAAATGAAACCAGGTACTTGAGATTTAACAAGTGAATTGTGCCTTGAGGGCAGCAGCTCAGCACCTGACTGTAAGGTAGGGATCCTCACGGCTGTGCTCCATGTGGGCCGCCGCAAATGTCTGGAAGTCATTTCCACATGTGAGCCGGGAGGGGGAGGGCCGCCCGCGCTTTAGTTTCATGAATGTTCAATCAATTCAATAGGACAGCTTAACTTTCCCTTTTCCTCTCTGCACATTCACAGGCCCACAGGCGTTTACAGGCGGCATTCAAAGCTCGTCTGAGTCTCGTACAAAAGCAACACAGGTTCAAGTTTAAGGCCAGGAGCAAACATGAAACACAAAGAAACAAAGATGTGGAAGTGAACTGTTGATAGCGAACGAGCAACATGTGTTTAGCCATGTGTAAAACGTAAACTAAATGAATCCAGCCACAGAGAGACTATCTTTGAGTTAGTCCCAAGCCTGGATAAACCTGTATGTTTAGGCCAATGCTGATCTCAAAGGACAATTTCTCCTTGCAAAATTAGCTGATGTTTAAACCCGTACATGCTTTCACTAAGTCTACAGGTATGTTGTCGTTCCCTTGGCAAAATGTGCTCTTGCAATCACAACTGGTTCCTATGGAGATGAGGCAGAATTGATGTGTATATTCTTGTTGAACGCCCAAACCTTGGCCGTCAGACGCTCGTTTCTCAGCCCAACATTAAAGGCGTTAGCTCATTACGTATGCATGCTAACTCTGCCGCTATGACCTGCCAATTCAAAAGTCCATCGCTGCATAAAAGTCTGCGTCAATAAGGGTTCTGGCCGCGCCCGCGTTCTGTCTATATGATAAAGTAGCTAAGTATATTTTTTCTGTCTCGAGGATGGCTGCAGAACCTTGTCTGTGGAGATGACAATTAGAGTCACTTTCCACCCTGGTTAGGCCAGACAGGTCCTGTCAGGCGCCCGCACACCTCTGTGGAGCAGACACAGAGTAATATGTGTAGCACTGTGATTCGCCTTCACCACGTGATCCTGTCGATGACCACCAGGAGGCGAGGCAGGGGGCGGGACGCAGGAGGAAAATAGCAGCAAATACACCCCAGCAGTTACTATGGAGGTATTCCAGATTTAAACGGCTAAGGGTCAGTGTTATGGTTTTTCCCTTGTGTTTCTTAGATCAGGAATCACAGACTTTCAATGTTCTCTGACCATCAAAAACACAGAGGAGATGTGAGGGGCTATAAATATGATAGACGAGGAAAGGGGGCGCTGTAGAGCGTTAAACAGCTATAAGCTTCTATGTGCATTATTGCCGCCTCTCTGCCAAACACCCATTAGTGTTGATATGTGAAAAGCGCGGCGATAATCTTAGATCTGCTTCTGAATCCGACTCAGTCCCAGTGTCTCCTCAGCAAATCTAAAGTAGAGCGGGCTGTCAAACGTTTTGGCACAGCAGTTAACTGTCAGGTAAAGATCTGCTGGTGCAACTTCCTCTAAAAAGATTAATAATTTACATGAGAGTGCTCTAAAACCCAGGCATCTGCCGCAAACCTGTGTAACATTGATTTGTTGAACTGTCATAATAGCACATCACTCAAAGTAAACAATCAGACGAGCACAAAGCGCCGAGGTAAATGTCTCTCTCAAAGTGAGACAGGAAGCGGAGGAGGGGTTGTTCCACTTCTTTCTGGTGGTTTCCATCCAGTGGCTCTTGCCGAGCCGCGGCGCTCACAGGGGAAGAAAGAGCGATCTGTAATTGCTGTCAGCCTCCTGAGCTCCAGCTTAAAGCGGCGCTGTTCTGCAGCTCAGAGGTTTGGGCTGTGGTTCCCCTCCAGGCCTCTGGGGGATTCGCTCAGGTCTCCCCCTTCTTGTTTACCGCTTTTTGTCAACACTTTGGCACATACAGTTTTTGGGAGTGCAGTAATCACAGGCCTATAGGCTCCTATCACACATCCAAACAACAATGTGGAGAATTGAGAAGATTACTCGCTACACGCCAGCTCTGATTTGGAGTGTTTTCAAGTGAAAGTTCTTCTCTAAATACTGCACCCAAATATCTAAAAACAAAAGTGTTTCAGGCTACATCAGAGAGCAGACTGTGACGCACTGTTTACGGCAGATGCCCCGACACACATGATGGAAGATATCTGAGCTCTACACCGCTGTAAGTCTGCAGCGTTCGTGTGCATTTAGAACAACCCCTTTAGAACCGAGCCTATACCAAACACACTTACACATGTTCAACCGCTACTGCAGCTTTACTCTTTAGTGAACAGTTCGCTTCACTGTCACGATTGCCTGAAAGGTCAGTGCTGTTTTAAGTTGAAAAGCTGCAGGAAATTGCCTGCATTAGTGAGATCTATTGGCTCAAGGAGATTGTACGACAGGCTTAGGAACAGCCCCGCCCCCTGACATTTGCTCCACCTCACTTTTACAGTTTGTTTTGAAGACCGAGTTCCCATGTGCTACCGGCTTAGGCTCTCCACACTGTAAATGGTATAAGATAAATGGTTTAGCTGATGCAACCTCTACACAACATTACGCCTACACGTCCTGACATCACGGGAAAGGGTTAATCAATAGTCACTGTGTCTAGTGTTTGTGGTCAGGCTCCGCCCCCATCGCGCTATATTTGTAATAGTCATCACTTAAGGTTGGAATATTGAGTTGTTGCTGCAGAATTGTGTTGAACGTGCTCCTTTATCCAGGCCTTTTTGAAGACGAACTTTTTAAGGCTGTTTGGAAAGAGCTTCTGCTTCTGTAAAAGTGAAAATACAAGCGCACAAACGGAGCACATGGACTCATTTGTTCAAAATCTGACACATTTTGAGCTGAATATAATCGAGACTGTTTTAAACTGTGTTCCTCTTTAAAATTCCCATACAACATACGTACACTTTTGCTCTGAAACGTCATCCTCACGAGCAGACGGCGACAGCTCCTCGTCCCCTCTCTGATACATATTCTAATTGCTAAGTGCTGACCCTACTCCCTCTGATGAGCAGCCAGAGAGATTTTGACCTTGTGGTGTGTGCGAATCAATGGGAAGTTGATAAAGCCAAGTTCATTGCTGCCTAACATAAAACAAAGCTGATTTGTTTACCTAGCTAAGCCCGCGCGCGTCAATCCCATTACGGAATGATTTATAGACCCGCGCCCAATGAAATTGTTTAAAGCCGATTAGGTAGAGAAAACGAACACCACTAATATGACAAGCTGATGCACTGTGACAGGTAACCAAGCAAACAAGTTCCTGAAATTCAGATCGAATTAGAATCCTAATAATCCTACAGGGAGCTGTGGATTTAATCAGGAGAAGAGAGGGCTGGAAATAAGGGAGATGACTGAATGAAGGATGCCTCTGGACGTTCCGGGAGCACCGCGTTTTGTGTGCGAGTGTCATTCAAGTCTCCGCGCTAATGCTCAATAAGTTTTCTCATCCGTTTTCTATAGTCTATTTTTACATAGCTGCATTCTAAGTATTAATTCAGGTAAAAAAACGACATTACAGGATCGAATATCCCCAGAGAAAATATTTGTTTTTAACGTCGCACGCCGGTGTATTGCGTTACATATGAATGTGGCACCACAAATAGAAATATTAATGCAATTTCAAGTGCAAAGACTCCCTTAAAGGATCCAAGGAGCCAGTGTCCCTCGCAGAATGATAAAAGACCCCGTTAATGTTATGGATATTGTGTTGCAATAAAATCTTGTTTAAGGTCACGGTGCGAGTGAACGTCAAGTGTTTCAAACAGGAAAAGTAATCAGAGGATGTGTTTGAAAAGTAATGAGACGATGTGTTTTAAACTACGCTAATATCTGGGAGAATTTCCGCCATATTTATCATATGGCTCTCCATGGACTTCTCCATTGTGCTTTGTGTTTATTTGAAAATAATGAGGAGGAATAATGCTCGTACTCATGTAAGCGATAAACTGATTGTATCTAAATTATAGCATTAATGAAGGTGTGCTGTTTGGACGTTTGAATATGCATGGTAATCATTAGATTCCCCACGTCTTTGTAAGCCGCACATTACGTATGTTTAATATATCTGACTCCCACAAAATGCAATGAAAAACTTTTGATAGATATTATTTTTTCAGTGGAATATTACTCATTGTGGAAGTAACCTGATTAATGCTGTGTGTTTGTGCGTTTTGCTACATGAATATGCATAACCGCAAATGGCTGAGAAACAAAACAAATATGTTGTGCCCTGACCGTCTCCGCCGCGGTAAAAGATTATAAGAAAATGTGTTTTCTTTGCAAATGAAAGACGCAAAACTTTCCAGCTTTTGTGATGATTAAACTCGCTCCCTTAAACGTCAGCATTCTCCCTCGCTCTGATGAAGGCGCAAACTTTTTAGATAGGGACCTAATTACCAAGTCTGTAGCCAAGTCTCTAGCCCAGGACTAATGAGGGGTTTGTATAGCGCGGGCTGCGGCGCGTGTCACAGTCGGAGCGGCTCGGGCTGGAGAGCTGAGGCAGAGGCCCCGTACAGAGGGGGATTCTACACCTGCAAATCCCCAACACACTGAAGCAGCTTCCTGTTTGATGTCCTATTCTTTTCATGTGGAGAAAACGGGAGGGTCGAGCGGAGCCGGGGATCTAGTTGAAAAGAGGCAGGGGGCTTGGAGAGGAGTGCCAGGACCTATTAGAGGTTTTAATAATGTTAATTAATGAATAATAGGGCCGGTAATGAGCTACCGGCTGCATTTTATCCATGTGATTATCTTTAGATCACTCTTGACCTCTTTCTATGAGCCCACTCCGGAGATGATGGCCTCTGGAAAACAAGGCATATGCTGACACATGTAAATCAACCAAGCAAAAACTGAAAGTGCAAAGTTTGTAGTTCTTGTCTAATGGAATTAAAGTGACAGATGAAGAGTACTTAATGTCTCGCTCTGATCTCGGTTGACTCAAGAGGAGAGTGTTATCGATCAGTGAAGTTACTATGACACAAAGTTATAATGCAGTTTATAATGTTAATCTGTGTAAATCATCATTAAGCCTACACCAAAGTTAAGGTTAAGGTGACATGCATTTGACCCAACCTTCAGTGCCACTGGGGCAACCTGTCAGGGGGAGTGAGCACCAAAGAGCAGCACCACGGGGACCCATCTCCAGATCTTGAGCTAGGCTTGGTCAGAACTACCATAGCTGGAAGATTTTGCATGTTGTGCGGGAGTCGAACCCAGAACCTTCTTGCTGTGAGGCGAGAGCCGCTGAGCCATATATATGTAGCTTTAGATGTTTAGTCTGCAGTCACTGCTCCACGCTGCACATCACAGGCAGAGCTCTTTTCTGCCTCACACCATCAGCAGTATCTCATGCCACTGGGCTTTCACCGCTACAGCGTTAGCATTTAATTCAGCACAAATAAACAAACCGTGCTTTATAATGGCGTCTCCGAGCCGCGGCTTGATTGGTTTGTGCAGGTGTGAGTGTGGAATAGACCCTTCTGCAGTCAGGCCTGAGCAGGGCACGGCTCTGAAACAGTAGTCAAATAAAACCCCAGTAAAACCATGGCTATGATGGACTTTAGACCCATAACAAAAGGACGGTCAGAGGTGTCCACCATGTTTTTGGGCGAGTGAACACGCACCTTCACATGTGTAAAACCAAAAATCCATGTTCTACACATGTATCAGTCGCAGATGACAGCTGACTGGCTCCTTCAATTCCAAGGCATTTCCCACCATCTCCCTTCACTTTGTATCGATTTCTAAATCAATAGTCACCACCTGCGCTGCCTGAGCGAAACTGTCTGACTCCACTTCTTGGAAAAGGTAGAATTTCAAACTACAGCTTGAATCAAATGTTCTCCCTGAAAGTGGAGTAATGATGGAAATAAATTAATGATGTAAGTCTGGTCACATTATCCACAGAGAAAAGCCATCTTAAATGATCTAAAAGTAATCAGGCCCGAGCAGAAAGAACAGCTCAAAGCTCCGACATTGTGCCGTGGATGTGCTGAAGTTATCAGTGGGTGTTGGATTTCTATGAAAATCTCTTCCAGATCCGCGCGGATTCTCATTAAGGCCCGCTTCATTGTCAGCCCCAACACCACCATCGGCCAACATTGTTCTGGGCCTTTTATTCCTGTCCGTCTGCTCTGAGAGAACCCAGAACAAAAGGGTCCCAATCAGAGCGTCTTGAAGGGGAATCCCAGTCAGGTCTTAATCAGTGCTCCACTTAATAGAGCAACACTTTCCAAATATTATTAACCTCATCTGTCTGCATTAAACCCTAATGGCCTTTTCTCTGCGTATTGTCTTTGCAGCAGCTGGTAATGTACATATATATTAATCCACTCTCTCTTCTCCTCCGCAGAGAGATTGCACAGCGCGCCTCAGAACAAACGCTGCCCTTCAGAGAGCGAGGCAGACACAGGTTAGGAAGCCACTAATTAAATGTCAGACTTGACAGATTAAAATTATGAAATTTAAAATCTGCAAGTGCCTCTTTGTCATTGTCAAATTAAGGGGTGCAGCGTGTGATGAAGGGGAAGGGGACGCGGGGCTCTAATGGATTGAAAGGGAATGTGCTTTAGCAGCAAGCGGCTCCCAGTGAATAAAGATTCGCAGCTCTTGCCTCAGGTAGAAAGGCTGCATGTTCAGTTCTTCCATATTCTCCCAAGTGCGGAGGGTGAGAGGTCACTCCGGCGCTGCCAAGCCCATCCTGACCGCTCCAGTTTGATTTTTCATTCCTCTGGCAACACAAATACCTGGCCGTGAAAGCAACCCCCCAGAAAAGCTATTCCACCTTTGGCTCCCTGAAGCTTTGTGATCAGCAGCGTACACACAGGCATCAGCGCTCATTCTTATCTCTTTCGCTCCCGTTAGGATCATTTCACCGGGAAATCGTTCTGCCTGTGGAAAGTCACACTTAAAGTTCACTTGCCAAATCGGTGGCGCTTTTTTTACGCTTGCATTTTACTAACAACAACAAAGCCACGGGCGGCGTTCGGAGGAATACTTTGATAGACGTATTGGTTGGGATCCGGCTTTTTCTGTTTCGATACCGACGTCGATACCTTGGCTTTACGTAACTACCGATACTCGATATCAACCGATACCAGGGCAGAGACTGAACATATAATTAATTTCCTTTAAACACAAACAGCATAAGGTAAAAATGATCCAAATGTGTCTTGTAACTTTTATTTATCATTTAAAGTAACTACAGAACAACTTAAAAATACAAGTCTAATATTATGAGACGTTTTTGGGTCAACGTTGTCCAATAAATTGTCTGTTTCAGATGACATCACAACATTCTATAAGCCAATAGTATTTAAAATCAATGGCGCTAAAATGAATATTGTTAAAATGCTGATTTGTGTTGTAATACAGTGAGTTTGTGTTGAGTCACTAATAAAAATGAGCAGGTTCAACACTTGTGAATTTACCTTTTAGATATTTCTTTTTTTGCGATCAATTTTTTATGTGTATGATAACAAAATCAAGATTCCACCCTCCCCCCACAAAAAATAAAATAAAATAAATAAATAAAATAAAAAACTCCAATCCCAAGCTCATGGTGACATCCTTAATACATCGATACAAACTCATTATACCTTTTAGATATTTCACGGCAAAGTAGAACGTAATCAATCGGGAAATCTGGCTCTTGCCCCGCCCACCTGAAAGTATGACATCATCACATTCTAAAGTCTGAAAACCGCCAATAACACCAATTTATAAACCAAAACGTAATATCTTGGAAGGCGATATCTGACCCACCAAAATGTTCAGTATCGACGCTGATATCTGACACCAGTATCGTTTCGGTGCAGCTACACAACACTGAATACTTGCATTTAAATGTATTTTGTAAAGTATTCCGTCACTTGATTCAGAGTACTGCATTTTGAATACATAAAATACTTTCACTTTAAGGTACATATATCATGATGTAAAAATGCGACGTAGAATTAAAAGCAGAAATACTGTTTTTCTCATGTTCTCACTAATACTCTCCAGTTTGAAGCGTGGACTTGTGCGGTGTAGTACCGGCACGTATTTCTTCGAGTTTTAAGAATGAAACTGTATCCTGAGTACCACCAAATGAAAACGCAACTGCGCCAAAACACAGCCACTCAAAATTAGCATTCTGACTATATATTTCCGGCGTGTACTTAGCTACGTGCCAGCGCGTCTGACTGAAAAGTGACTGGATACGGTACAGAAGGTTACGTTTAAGGTTAGCGACTGCACTAAACCGGCACAAAGGAGGCGGGAGGCGACACTCTGCAAGGATCAAAACATTATCGGCACAAGAAGTGACAAGATCCAATTAAATGTAATCATGCGAGCTGTAGTTTCATTTTAACTGCCAGTTGTGATTAAGGCGGTTCTGTACCTGTACGGCTAACGGCACGGGCCAAATGTTATCACTGTAACTTTATTAGCGTACAGCACATCTCACGGACTAATTGTATTTCATTAGGGCTGCGGTGGGAGACGTGGTTTCATAATAGATAACGTTAGAAGTCGCAGTTCCTCTTGAGTTAGCGTGAGTTTTCTATTGTAAGTTCTGTCCATTTTTATCGATACAAATGCGAGTGAGACGTTGCCAGTGTAATCAGTGGTAGAAAACAGTTCGGGAGCAGTCTAAGCAGGGACTTCCCTCACCCCAGACACTTCCTCCAGCTCCTCCAGTGGGACCCCGAGGCGTTCCCAGGCCAGCCGAGAGACACGGTCCCTCCAGCGTGTCCTGAGTCTTCCCCGGGGGCTTAAGTAAAGTAAAGTAAAGAATTATAATATGAATTTTAGATTATGACAACGCAGTTTTAGGATTTAGCCGTTTATACCAGCACTTTTCTCAGGTTGTTATTATTCTTCTAAACCTCCGATGGCTTTTTGAGTCCTACCGAATTAGTCCTGAATCTGAAATGACACCCTAAGACTGGAGCGTGTGTGTGTTTGAAAGGTTAGCTGGGAGCGTGAGTGGCAGGAACAGCAGTTAGCCTAAGGTGGTTCACTTTCATAGTTTGGTGGTGCCATAGTCGTAGACAGAGCACACGGTTCTGCACACAGACATAGAGTGGCTCCACTGGGATAAGGCTCATCTGCCTGCCCTGTGGTGCTACACGCAGCTTTAAAGCATTTGTTTTCTCTCTGTCTGTCAGAGGAACATGCAGCGTTCTATTTGTCAGCGGAGCGGCCTCTTTGAGTTAACGCTGCCACAGAACCACAGCGCCATTTTGGTTGACGTCTCTTGGCGGTAACAATCAGAACCATAAATGATGCTTTCTTTCGCACCTTTTTGTATTTTACCCCCCGAAAAATGTGAATTGCATTAATTTCTTTGATTGATTGAAGCGTTTGATTTTACAAGAGGAGGGAAGTGCTTCAGCTAAGGCCAGAAACAATAGCTGCTAGCGGCTTTGCGGTGAAATGGACTTAAAACAGAACACGAAGAACTTCCATCATTGTCCCAGGACCACGATACTCCTGCAATAACATACTCACGGCAGCCATATACCTCCAGGGCACGATTCCTTACATTTTAGCAAACACTTAACTCGTGCTGTCACTCAAAAGATGTAGCGTAACAGAAATTTGGCCAGTTTTTTGTTTTGTTTTTTGTAATCACAGGTGAATCTAAAGGTAGTTAATCCTGTTCCATCTGTTCCTGTCTTGTGCCGGGTGCTTTGACGACGCTGCGTGTGTGCGTGTGTGTGTGTGTGTGTGTGTGTGTGGGGGGGGTACGGCGGTGGCGGGGGGTCAGCCGCGTTACCCCGACCCCATCTTTAAGTCTTATTTACTGTGATTCCACGACAAGACACATACCAGCTCTCGCGACTCCACTGATCTATGTTAAGTGTGCGCCAAATTACACGCCTGATGGATCTATTGATGGCCCATTCCAACCTGT